>JAODUH010093397.1:1859-14188 GCA_027564835.1 Typhlichthys subterraneus | reverse complement strand
CCCCCCCCCCCCCCCCCCCCCCCCCCCCCCCCCCCCCCCCCCCCCCCCCCCCCCCCCCCCCCCCCCCCCCCGGATAACGCCAGCGGTCCAGACGAGAGTGGACATGAAGGAGAGACTTGTTTGTGCACACTAACGAGCTCTAACTCGTGAACAGCCCCGCGGTGCGTGTTCTTCGCCGGGAGAAGGTAAACCACAGCGCCCACCGAGGCTGCGCTGTCATTCACTGCAAACTGAAGCAACAACGGCTACTTGGAGGTGCTCGTCCGAACGGTTTATTTTATTTGAGTTGGCTGCCATGTCTCGTCACGCGAGCACAAACACACAATCATACTGTTATATATATATGCACTGTCGAAAAAAAGATTATTCCCGTCTTATTTTAACCCCCCACCCAACACACACACACACACAGGGCCAATTTAACTTTTGATCATCATTTTGTGTTATTGGAATTTGATCGTTTGTGTCATGTTCGTCTGTCCGTCTATCTCACATAAGTCTGCTGGCAAATTATCCTGTGAAGCTGCTCCCATCTCTCTCTCTCTCTCTCTCTCTCTGTCTCTCTCTCTCTCTCTTTCTCTCTCTCTCTCTCTCTCGCCTCCAGCGAATCTCACCTCATCCACTCAACATAGTGACCACCTGTTCAACCCATCTCAATTTGCTTCACCATATGCTCTGGGCCCAGCCACTGGACACCACAAGAATATAGCTCACAAGTAAGCCTTTGATTTCCTGCACCCCAACCACTTTCTTCCACATTGGCAAGACATGCAGAAACGTGAAACAAATACGAAAATCTTTCATTTCAATCAGGCAAGCTGCAGCAAATACATTGTTTACATTTAATTTAGAATATAAAATAGAATTAAATTCAATAGAATATCTAAATACTAATGAAATGCACTACTGTATGTATAGATACAGACTTCATCTACCCTTTAAAATGACATGAAATCAATAATAAACTTAATAAACAGGTGATTGTTAAATTGCAAATAGGCCCTGTGTAATATACTGTACTGTAGCATCACAAAAATGTTCTTTTGGGGAGTCTATTTATAAGCAAGTTCATGCCAAGTCAGTCAATTCATCTTATAAAAGATATTGCTTTATTATACAGTATGTTGCACTACATGTTGGGGTTCTGGATCCACAGGGGTCGCCGTATGAGATTGTTGGTATCGGTCTCTGCTGAAGTAGTTTCATGGTCTGTGTTTGTGTGCAGGTATGTGCGTAGTATGGTTGTGCGCATATGCGTGGTGTGTGTGTTTGTGCATATTATGTTTGTGTGTATGTGAGTGTGTGTGGTACTGTGTGTGTGTAGTATCTTTGTGTGTATATGCGTGGTGTCGGTGTGTTTGTGCATAGTACGTTTGTGTGTGTGTGGTACTCTGTGAGTGTGTGTGCACGTGTGTGTATGTGTGTAGTAGGTTTGTGTGTATGTGCATGTTTGCGTGGTGTGTGTGCGCATGTGCGTGTGCGTGTGTGTGTGTGTGAGACAGCTAGATTCTGGTGCCTTGAAGTGTCCGTCCGTTTGCTGTTCTGTGTCCGTGCGTCCTCTGTGTGCGCCGGGCCAATTTGTTCCCCTTGATGACCCGCTGGTGTCCGAGAGGCACTTTCCAGGCAGACCCACTTAGCGGGGAGGCCGGGGAGACGAGAGAGGGTCCTGACAGCGCATACAGACACACACAGAGATGCTCGGCCGGCCGCCCCGATGGATGAATTTGAGATTGCGATGTACTTTTTGAAATAAACATAGAGCCCACAGATGGGGGGGGGGGGGGGGCTTAGCGGGGGTGCCGAGATGAACCGGTTGAGATTCAATCACGTGCTAGTGGTGATGACAGGGCGAACAAGCAAACCCCAACCTGGCTGTACAGGTAATAGAATGTGGACCGCCATCGCTAACCTGATTGGACGAATATCCACCCATGCCTATTCATCCATCCATCCATCCATCCATCTCTCCATCCATCCATCCATCCATCTCTCCATCCATCCATCCATCTCTCTATCCATTCATCCATCCATCTGTCTACCATTCATCCATCCATTCATCCATCCATCCATTCATTCATTCATCCGTCCGTCCGTCCGTCCGTCTGTCAATCCATCCATCCATCCACCCTTCTATTAATTCATTCATCAATTAATCTGTATATCTATCTGTTCATCCATCCATCCATCTGGCTATCAATCCATCCATCCATCCATCCATCTATCTGGCTATCAATCCATCCATCCATCCATCCATCCGTCTATCAATCCATCCATCCATCCACCCGTCTATTAATTCATTCATCAATTCATCTGTATATCTGTTCATCCAGCCATCCATCCATCCATCTATCTGGCTATCAATCCATCCATCCATCCATATATCCATCCATCCATCCATCCATCCGTCTATCAATCCATCCATCCATCCATCCGTCTATCCATCCATCCATCCATCCATCTATCTGGCTATCAATCCATCCGTCCATCCAAATAGGAGTTATATACAAAGCGAGAGCAGGTATTCGGGGCCAGACGTGAGATGGAGATGTAGGGAAATATAGTCCGCCCCTCCCCTGGAGAGTGAACCCCTGTCAAAACATCCTATTTAGTCTCCTCCGCTACGACAGCATCCTCTCAGCCGTCCTGTGTTGGAGAATAAAGCACCCGGTAGCCAGAACCAGCCGCCTCTGCTATAGTCACACCACTATTCTGAGTCCCTGTTGTGCTGTGCATCTCTGTAGGCCTTCATTCACTCACATTCACCTGCCATGTGGCAGCCCGGTGTAACAACCCAGGAGTTATTTTCACGAGTGCTCTCGTTCTCCTGTCAGTAATGAAATGAAGGTATGATAATGGCATTACCCAGGGTGGGCACAAACACAGTTCATTGCCTGTTTATAAACTTTGGATAGCAATATTGTCTGAAATAAAGTTTACAAAGTTTTTGACAGTTAATAAAAATAATAATATAACATTGAATAAATAAAATACATTCTAAATTTATTTAGTATTTGAAAATATATTTGCCTGGTATAACCAGATCCAAAATTCACTTTATGAATATGGTCCATGCTCCATTGTGGATTGTATACAGTTGTTGAAATGATTGGAGCAGCTATTACCTAATAAAACTGTTCATATCGCTTCATCTGGCTCTACCACCGTCATAATCAATGCTTGACTTCAAAATCATTGTACTTAACCACGCCCACTGGTCGCTGATTCCTCCGCCATCCACGGTGGCTGAGCAAACCTTGTGATCAAGGTTTTCAGACTATTAAACTAAATTAATAATCACGCAGCTAATCTATAAAAATATGTAAATGTATTCGAAAACAATGACAATGAATAACTTTATTAAATGCAAATAACAGAAAAGATGAGAATAAATATGATAGAAATAGGTAAAATAATGACAGCAAATAATGTGACAGATCAAAGACAAAAATAAACGTATGAAAGTTAAGTTGAAAGAGGCATAACTGAAGTAAGACTGCTATAGTTTCTTGATGGCAGCTGGCAAGATCGTTCTGTTTTGTTTCGTGTGCGCGTGTGTGTGTTTTGAGGCTTTGGTGTTGACAGCGCTTACGAGGGTTAGCCAAAATGTTGCCAGAATTCAAAGCGAAAACAAAGTGTCTGGGCAAACAGATACTCAAATATATATGTTTTAAATAAGTTGCATAGCGGTCAGTCTAATGTAATAATGATTGATACCACACGAGGCAGCATACCTAACCCTCCTCATCATCAACATCATCATCACAGGAAGGTTCCTAAGATAGACAACACAAAGCGCCAGAACAGCGACCGCGCGCCAGCCAAACTTGTAAAACATGGGGGATGAAACATCTCCCTCCCCATAAGATGATTATGTTGTTAAATGAGATATGGCAAGCCACTTGTAAGAGTTTAATCCAAGGATCTCCAGCTGCCATGCAAATGCCGCAGATGTCAGCGGGCCGACACAAAGCCGAGGAACGAGCAGTCCTAATTCCCCCCCTCCGCCCCCCCCCCACCCCCCCACCCCCTCCCGTGTTATTATACGACGCGGCCCGCGCCCCTTGTGCGGGACTCGTGCCAGAGCACACAGCTGGCTGGGCGAAGATGCCACGTGCGCGCGCACACACATGCATCACACTCATGCACACGTACGCACACGCACACAAAAATGTATTTTGTGTTTTGGCCGTTTGTTTTGGAGGAGGGTGGTGAAAGGAGGTTGGGGGGAGACGATCTGTTTTCTCACCAATTCTGCGAAGCTCTCTGCTTCACTGCGAATACTGCAGTTCGCAGGTGGACTGTAATCGCATGGCCAATTTGAAGCAATTTCAAGACCCGCCCCACCCGTTTATGTCATTGCGATATATAACCACATTAATTCGGAGAGCACAATAATTCCTGCTTATTGCATTTGACTGTCTTTTCCAGAGAGTGTTGCTGTTCCTTAAGTGTGCTCGACGGGGGAGTGGGGGGGCAAGGCGATGTATGATTTATTTCACTCCATGTTGATTGTCTTTGATTGATTGGAGCGAGCAAAACGCTCCTCCGGCGCACATTATGAAGTTACGTGAGGCAATATTAGTTTAAGGCACGACAAACCAAAACAGCAATGTTTTTGTAATGCAGGCTTTGAACCACAAGAGCATTCAGTGACACACATCAAGACACGGTCCATTAATTAAAGTGTTCAATTAATTAATCGTACCTCTCACCGGGGGTTTGTAAGCTTGTGTATTATTTAGCTGTACAGCCAGTATCCAACCGGCGGGAGTTGAGTCGAAGCGCTTCATATGTATAGTAATTAAAATATGAGATGCCTTCTGAATCAAACCTGGTGTAAAAATTATTTACGGCACAGGTTTTGTTATTGAGCAAGGCAGTATCTATCTACTGTATAAATGTTGGCTTCAACTGCGCTCTCCATTTTCCTCTCCTCAACCCATCTCTCCTGGCTGTTGTGGCTAACAGAGCTTTGTGCTCGTGTTGGAGTTCTCACTAGCTGACAGGTTGTCACAGATAATACGTTTTAATTCCCCGCATGGGACCCAAACTCACTCGCCTTGTAATTTCCCCCATAATTCTATTCCCTTTTGAAGGCCTTGAATGGAGCTCGGTGCAATGTCAGTAATAAGTGCATGAGCCTTGCTGGTGACGAGGCCGGACTCTTTGTCTAAAAGACATTCGGAGCTTTCATCTGGCTTTAGCCTTAATCGCGACGCCGCTTAAACTTCTTATTTGAAGTCGGAGGGTTGTCGCAGTATAAGACATTGTTTCTGTCGACTAACCATTTACTGTAATAGATTATGCCAAAAATTTATGTTTTGTAAGAGCTAAGTGGTGATATATTCTATTATCATCGTGTCCATTTTCATGAATTATATACTTATTATTATATACTCTTGTTTGTAAAATATGTTATGACACCCTTGAAAACGAGTGCATCTGGAAGGGTTATTCCCTTTTAAATAAACGTATACAACAAATGTGTGCTAATATCTTTGAAGAGACACGCCCCATTTAGAACATTTGCCAAAATTACACTTCTCTCGAACCTCCCACGCGTTCATTCTCTTCCAAACACCCCTCCCTCCATCGGCATGTGCTAACACAGTTAACGCAGGGAGCAGGCGTCAAAACTGGGTGGCTTCTGCGAGCGCTTTAGCAGGACTGTCGGATGACTATGGAGTCATGCGATGCGTCTGGCTCGCGCACGCCCCACTCGTTCCAACGGCGATGCGCCTAAATGCACGGTGGCTGCTGTGATGGACAATTCCCCACGAATGCAAACTGGCAGCCATTGCTGTCACACTGGTGGCACGGACCGTGCCCTAACAGTATACAGGTAGCTATATACAGAACATAGTGTAGGCCTATATACTATTTGTTTGTTTATTTATTTTTGTTTACATTAGCTTATAAAAGTAAACCGAAAAGGTTTACTTTTATATAGTAAATAAAAACCTTTATTTTAATTTGAAGTGCTCTTGACAACGGATACTTTTTAATGTGTTTATTTTTACTGTATTTGACTATGATTGTGATGAGGCACCTTCCACTTTACCTGGGGAATTTTCCAGCGGGTCACCTGCGCTGTTATTTAAGTACGAGTCGTCATTACCGCAATCCAGGAATAATCTGCAGCCGCAGCGTTGACAGGTGGACTATTTCAACAGAGAATGACAAGCACCAGTGTCATTTGGGCACCTGTAGCGCCATCACATTGTGATGGATCCCCGTAATGAAGAGCGTTAATTTTAAAGTCACCTACGGGCTATATACAGTATAGGTCTGCCTAGCCAGTGTACTCCACGCACCCTGACAGAGAAAGGCCTAGGGAGATGGAAAGAAAGAGAGAGAGAGGGAGATGGAATTGGATTTGAAGCTCTGAGGCAGGTAATAAAAAGCTACACTCCCACACACCAAGGAATGTGATTTCCCCCAAGTACCCCTGGCAGACATTTTGAATTCCTCCCAGTAATGTATAGGCGCCGACCTATCCATAATACAGCAGGCCCCGGTGACTACATCGCAGCTCAAGCATGTAATCTCCGCACAGACTGCCTGGTCAGGAACTGCAGCGCGCCGGAGTTTGTTGTCGCCGCCTCTCGTAACGCACTGCGCCCCACATTAGTCAAAACCAGCCCCGCCCACCCTGGACTGGCTCTGCGCCTCATTGGTCGACGAAAAGGCTTCTTCGCCTCGCAGATGATTGGTGCATACACAAACCTTCCCCGCCACCTCCAATTCCCCCTCTCTACGGTTTCCACGGTACCGCGCTCGGTGTGACTGACATGGAGGCAGCTGATCAAAGGCTCCGTGAAGTTGGTGGTGGGGGAAGACGAGCTGTCTGGTTTAGAGTGATGTGTGTGTGTTTGTGTTAGACGGCATCGCTGCCTGCCTGCTGCAGAGCAACCACGCCCTCGCCGCCGACGTAAGGGGGGAACGACGGCGTGCTCTGCAGGGGACGTGGACGGGCCGGCCCACACTGGCGTCGCGGAACGTTGAGGAGCAAATGTTACAAAACGGGAACTGCGAAAATGTTTCGGTCGGAAAGTCTGCGCGCGCGAGGCCACGCCCCCACTTCCCCCCCCCCCCCCCTCTCTTTCGGCCAAGGGCTAAAGCAGACGTGGCTGCTGGGAGAAGCCGGGCCCTGCGTAGTGCTAGCATAATTCAGTCTCCCTTCAGTGGCTCTGCGGAGGGGACCGGATGTGGGGCTGTTACGGATGGACACGGCTGGGCTGTCCGCGGGCAAGGGGCCCGGGGTGGCTCTCTATCCAGGCCACTAGAGCAGCGGGGTGGGGGGAGCTGAGGGGCTGGGGTGGTGGCCTTGGGCTGGAACTAAGCCTGATGCCTGCTGCTGTCAGCTTCGGTGACACTGATCTCCCTCCCCTGCGCCACAGCAGAACCTAAATAAAGTAGCGGCAGTCACCGTGCACTGTGTAGCAAAAATACGACAGAGAGAGAGAGAGAGAGAGAGAGAGAGAACATATATATGTTTGGGGCTGGCCGAAGTTTCCTTGTTATCTCCGGTGGAGTTTTCTAAATAGGGCATTTTGCTGTAGCTGTAAATAACATAGCTTTACAAGTTAAACTGAACCTTAATAGTTTTTTTTCTTACCAGTTTGGGAACCCAGTGTGTTTTAATTTCCATTGCACCCCGCCCCACAGCCCCACATCCCCCTGCATGCGGTCACGCCGCTCTTGACTTTCACTGCCAAAACTATTATACCGTCTGGGTGGCGGGGGACATTCTTTAGTGCCACTTCCAGGTGAGAGCGCAGCGAGCAGGAGAATAGCTAATATTTCACCCGACAGCGGGTGAACAACCCACTGGTGGCTTGTTCTAATGCGTGGCAATGGGGACTGACTGACGATAATAGGGGAGATGCGTAAACGGAGCTGGTGTCGATCTAGGCGCCGCGACGGTTGACTAAGCAGCACATTATAGCTTCAAGTATTTCACCTCGCTAAGTATGCCGGCTTTGAGCCTTATGCAAGAAGCGTGGAGGCTGGGGGCGGGGGGGGTTACTCACCTGCAAGTGTTTATAATACGGCTGGTAAGAACAATTTGGAGACAGACAACCTTGAGAACAGGCAGGCAAAGTCTAAATCCTCCCACCCACATCTACAGACAGCCAGGCCCAGTTCCTCACATTCAACATATTCAAGCGAGCCAGCTAGAGTTCACTGCTCCGTTATCCAAATATACTGAGTCAGCGCGAGCAGGATGCATGTGGGGACCATGTGACCTGACCTTGTTCCGCCATTCCACAACAGTAGCTTGCTGCAGTGCAGTCTCACTCCGTGGGGAAGATTAATGGTCAATTTACAATTCTGTTATTAACAAATGTGGTCAATAAAGCAATGAGATGTGATTAAGCAGTAAAATAGCCCCGGACAGAACTATCTCCTAAACCGCCGGACAGTTGGGATATAGTGAACCGCCACCAGTTTTGTTTTGTGTCAGAACCGTTGCCTATCAAGGCAAACATGCTCCGCCGTTATGAGCTATTGACCAGACACAGAATGGGGAAAATAAAAGATGAAAGTTGAAAATGGAATCCGTTTGAAAACATTTAATAACTGTGAGGTGATAGGGGCCAAGTGTCTTCACTCCATCTTCAGTTGAGACAATTTGATACCGACGATGGATCGGTTTAGATTTTCACCACTAGATTTTATTGCTGAGAAAAGCTCCCTCATCATTTTACAGGTCAGGTTTGAAGTCCCTGACAAATACAGTCCTAGCAGGTGAGAGCTAAACTGTTTGACGAACGTCAGTTAGGTGTATTTGCTTAATATTCGTCTCACCTATACCGCGTGCTCAACATTCAAAGTGTGTGTGTCATATTTCATTATCCATGTCTAACACTAGTTTGTTATAGGCATAATCGGTCAATTAACCTTTAGAGTCCAGCTTCAAGTGTTAACATTTCAAAACACAACTGTCCACTAAGTGCGTGACTGCACAGGGTGGGGTACGGATTACTGTGAACATTGGAGCTTGGTGAGGGCAGAAATTGAGGTGATAGAACTTTACGTTTTGAGCAAACAATTGCACTGCAACTGATTTTTTTTCATGTTGAAACATAATCTCTGGACTTTATCTCTTCATCCACTGCCTCCTGGCAAGTCCTCATATTTGACGGCCTAGTGCAAGGTGACCGTCAACCCCGTTGTAGCAGCTGAATGAAAAGAAAATGCTTTTAAACAAAATATGAGCATTCAGTACATCATTTGATAAAAGTGACAAGCCATACAAATCGAATGAGGGAAGCAAATTAATAATTCAGATCCTGGCTGAGACTGAGAAGGAGAGAAAACAGAGAAATAAGAAATATGATCCCTAGTGTCTGACTTGTTCTCTGTCTTTACTGGTTTGGTAAAAAATCTGGGACACCAAGATGTGTGTTTATAATTCTTGTGTGAGTCATTTTGAAAAATATATCTTATTCCAAAAAAATATTTTGCTCAGATGGAAATACTGGGAATAATGACGTGTGTCGGCACGCAGCACACCTCATTCAAGGCCAAATATGGTGTGTGTACTTTTCTCATTTATGCATTGAACCCACAGTCTGAATAAAGAGCACAGTGGAGTTTTAGAATAGTTTTAGTTAGTCTAGAAGTCTGATAAATGGAAGCTTCAAGTAAAATTGATACATTACATTTCCCAATATACTGTATAAGGTTTATTTAAATATCTCTAGAATACTCTATTTTGGACTTTGACAAAGACCTTGACTATCACTTTATTTTATTGTGAGTTTATATTCCAGAAAAACAAAGACATTTTCTTTGTTCTCTGCATTGATGATCCATTTGAAGCCCTTTCTGTTTGTACGAGCGAGGGGTTAACAACCCAATCTCTAGCAATAAAGCCCTAAGTGATTCCACAGAGGTGGGCTTGACCTTAACAATCTCCTCGCGGAATACACAGTAACGGAGTTGCCTGGTTTATCGCCCCTCTCACCACCTCCTCGCATCCAAGCTTGTTTTCCACTTGCCCGACTCCTGGCGCGCTCTTAGGAGAGGGAATGTGTCCTTGCCCTCAACCGGGGAGGCTCTGGGTGCGTTTTTGTTTCTGGTGGCGCCCCCTGCCTGTCTGGGGGGGTTAGAAAAGACCCTGTGGCTGTGATTGTCCTCTTCTGCGCGTCCAAAGGATTAGTTAGCCCACCCCCCTTCCTCCTCACCTTTTACTGCTTCATCACTCATCACAACGTTATACCATGCGCATGCTATGCTAACGCGCGACCGCTAACGCGCGACCGCTAACGCTAGTACATATGACCCTCAGGACATACTGTTAGGCAGCACACACACACACAGCAGCTGTTTCCCCGGCGTGGCAGGGATTTGCAGTAGTCTCCCACGTGTACCCGGTGGCGTTCGCCCGATAAGCTTCGCCCTGCCAGTTTCTGGCTGGCTGGCACTAAAACGCGCGTGAAGCCGCCGAGACCCCGGCTATTATTATTCATGAAGATCATTATTTTGCAACCGCCTGTGTTCTTTTGCTGAATTAGCTGGTGCTCCCAAACTGTACGCAGTCTCTAGTATCACTGTGTAACACTCTCCAAAAATTAAGCATGTGTGTACTCTTATAAAATAAAAAAGTGTTGCTGACAAGCGTTTTGGCTCGATCTTTCCAGCACTTGAACACACGTATCATCCTTTAATTGGTTTAATGTACAGTGAAATAAGGCTGGCTGTGTTCTGTTAAGAGCAAAGTGTGGACATATTGTGTCTCTCTCTGTCTTGTTATGTTACAGTAAAAAGCTTCTAGGTATACAGCCAAAAATATAATGTGAAGCATACTCAACATGCTAAATGATTCATTAAATGGGAGCAGGATAGTCTAGTGGGCTGGGTGTTTGACTCCTTTCCGGAAAGTAATGGGTTCGAGCCAAGGACTTAACCTGGGCTCGAGCGCCATCGAGTTAGGTGCCCAACTCTTATCTGCTGTAATTGCATCCATTGTAAGTTGCGTTGGAGAAACTCCTCAGCTTAATTACTTAATTGTTATTAAAGGTATAGTCAGCTATTGCAAGCTAAATGTCGTTCTCTGTGTATGCTGAAAAAGTTATCTATCTTCTACACAGGCCTGGCTCCGTAAACAGTAACACAGACAAGTGGCGAACATCGCTCTTATCAACAAAGCTGCAGTACTACGCTTTGGCGGCTCTGCGGAGGACTACAGAGCGATGCTGTTTTGATTTGAGCTCGAAGTTAGCAAGAATGACTAACCATGCCTTTAAATCCTAATATCATGGTCTATATCACTGCAGCTTGTGTTTTAGAAAACGCTTGCATTTACTTTTAAGTTTATCTCACACACCTTTATTATCGTGCTGAGCTTTCACAAGCAAATATTAAATCTCAGCATGTTTGTAGCTGTCTTATGTGCATTTATCTATTTAGGTCTGTTTACATTAGGCTGGAAAAAAATGCTTTTCCAGGAGGGCTCAGATGCTTGGAGCAGCAGGAAAACTGCTACACAAAATAAAATCATCCTTTCCCCTCTCGCATTTAGAGATTGGTGTCTAATAAATCGGAAATTACTGTACATTTTTTTTAAGCCTAGGTTAGTCTTAGCTTTTAACCCCAAACTTAAACTAGAGCCAAAACTGCAGTGTCTACAACAGTATAACATCACACCTCTGTGCAGACCGAAACATGGACTGTTAGAACTTCCATTTTGAAGAGATTTTGATCTGAATCAACAAAATGTGCCCCAAAGAAATAACCCTGTGTATTGTGGTGCATTACATTACTGTGAACTGCATCGCAGCAAAACACTTCTTTTCTTGCTAGTGTGATAATAGTGAAAGCCATGTTGCAAACCTTGCGAAATAGGTCAGTATTGGGAAAGTTTTGGGGTCACACAGTAATGTAGTTCTGTCTTAACACAAACAAACTGTAAACAATGAAATTGTTTTGCTATGTAAAATTCAAGATTGAGGCGATTCAAGGCCGCATCTATTCTAAAACCCAGAGCTTCAGTGCTGCGATGGCTTCTACCATCTGCTGCCATGTTAAACATTGACGAGCAGCTCAGCAAATAATGCGCACGGCTCATGCCCGCTGTCTTTCACAAACATCGGAAGGGGGTTTTAGGTTAGTGGTCAGGGGTGGTGACGGACAGCTGAAACGGGCAAATCCCTATCGAGCGCAACTTTCCATTAACCATATTTTATACCTAAACCTGACTCCTTACTCCTTATTGGACTCAATGTATGCCACGTTGGATAACAGTGTCACTAAATGACCTAATTGTGTATGTGTGTGAGGGGGGGGGGGGGGGGGGTTACTCGTGTACTGCATGTACCCTT
>JAODUH010093386.1:0-14189 GCA_027564835.1 Typhlichthys subterraneus | reverse complement strand
TGTATAGGGGTGATCTAGAGAGGTATATAGGGTGATCTAGAGAGGTGTATAGGGGTGATCTAGAGAGGTATATAGGGGTGATCTAGAGAGGTGTATAGGGGTGATCTAGAGAGGTATATAGGGGTGATCTAGAGAGGTGTATAAGGGTGATCTAGAGAGGTGTATAGGGGTGATCTAGAGAGGTATATAGGAGTGATCTAGAGAGGTATATAGGGTGATCTAGAGAGGTGTATAGGGGTGACCTAGAGAGGTATATAGGGGTGATCTAGAGAGGTATATAGGGTGATCTAGAGAGGTATATAGGGGTGATCTAGAGAGGTGTATAAGGGTGATCTAGAGAGGTGTATAGGGTGATCTCCAGAGGTGTATAGGGGTGATCTAGAGAGGTGTATATGGGTGATCTAGAGAGGTAATAGGGGTGATCTAGAGAGGTATATAGGGGTGATCTAGAGAGGTGTATAGGGGTGATCTAGAGAGGTATATAGGGTGATGTAGAGAGGTGTATAGGGGTGATCTATAGAGGTATATAGGGGTGATCTAGAGAGGTGTATAGGGGTGATCTAGAGAGGTATATAGGGTGATCTAGAGAGGTATATAGGGGTGATCTAGAGGTATATAGGGTGATCTAGAGAGGTATATAGGGTGATCTAGAGAGGTGTATAGGGGTGATCTAGAGGGGTGTATAGTTGTGATCTAGAGAGGTATATAGGGTGATCTAGAGAGGTGTATAGGGGTGATCTAGAGAGGTATATAGGGTGATCTAGAGAGGTGTATAGGGGTGATCTAGAGAGGTGTATAGGGTGATCTAGAGAGGTGTATAGGGGTGATCTATGATCTAGAGAGGTATATAGGGTGATCTAGAGAGGTATATAGGGTGAACTAGAGAGGTGTATAGAGTGATCTAGAGAGGTGTATAGGGGTGATCTAGAGAGGTATATAGGGTGATATAGAGAGGTATATAAGGTGATCTAGAGAGGTGTATAGGGGTGATCTAGAGAGGTATATAGGGGTGATCTAGAGAGGTGTATTGGGGTGATCTAGAGAGGTATATAGGGTGATCTAGAGAGGTGTATAGGAGTGATCTAGAGAGGTGTATAGGGGTGATCTAGAGAGGTATATAGGGTGATCTAGAGAGGTGTATGGGGTGATCTAGAGAGGTGTATAGGGGTGATCTAGAGAGGTATATAGGGTGATCTAGAGAGGTGTATAGGGGTGATCTAGAGAGGTATATAGGGTGATCTATAGAGGTATATAGAGTGATCTAGAGAGGTATATATAGTGATCTAGAGAGGTGTATAGGGGTGATCTAGAGAGGTGTATGGGGTGATCTCCAGAGGTATATAGGGGTGATCTAGAGAGGTATATAGGGGTGACCTACAGAGGTGGTCCATAGGCCAGAAACAGCGGACTGACCCTTGACCTCCTCACAGGTGGAGGACCTGGACTTCTCCAGCCTCCTGCACTGCGTGGTGGAGGTGGAGGACTACAACGACCATGCTCCTGTCTTCATCCCGCACCTCCTGACGCTGCCGCCACTTCCCGAGGACGTTGCCGTGGGAACCAGCGTGGCGAGGCTGGCAGCCAGCGACTCCGACTCGGGCCGGAACCGCGATGTGACCTACAGCCTGTCGGGGGACTCGGACCCGGAGGGGCTGTTCGCCGTCGACCAGCGGGGGGTGCTGACCGTGGCGCAGCCGCTGGACCGTGAGGCCGTGGCGCACCACAGCCTGGTTGTCGTGGCGACGGACCGAGGCGAGCCTCCGCTGACGGGCAGCGCCACCGTGCAGCTGGCGCTGCTGGACGTCAACGACAACGGGCCAGAGTTTGAGGTGGCGTACGCGCCCATCGTCTTTGAGAACGTGCCCGGGCCACAGGTAGGTCCTTCAGTTCCGGCAAACTGAGGAAAATTATTGTGTAACGATTGTGTAACGATTGTGTAACTATTGTGTAACGATTGTGTAACGATTGTGTAACTATTGTGTAACGATTATGTAACTATTGTGTAACGATTATGTAACGATTGTGTAACCGCAAAATCCTGCGATTATTTATAAATAATCTTCACGCCTGCATCACAACCTGCACGTATTACCTCTGCGCTAAGTGAGTGAATTATTTGATGGACTGGAAGAAAATCCTCTTGCATAAATGTAGGTATATCATTTTGAGACTATTTAATTTAATAGCCTACATATTTCAAAATGCATGTAGTCTACCGTATTATGTTTTTTTCTTGCTCAAGTGGTTTTACATGATCTTCTACCACTAGACTATGCACTAAGCATGCCAGCATCAATTAATTATCTGCTTATGATACTCCACTATACTTTATTGTGTCTTTACATAGAAAATAGTTCTTTGCTGCTATATGTTAAAATATAGGACAGCACTTTTACACTTTGATAACAAAGGAAACTTATATTATACTACTTTATTATTTTATCAAACCGTGCGGGCCTAGTGGCATCAGGCAATTAGACAATTCTTGCCCTACAGTTGTTAAGCCACACCTCTAGTCTGTGTCCAGATACCCCAGTTCCTTACAACCAGCTGTTCGGCTAGATGAGACTGACGACGCACCCAAGGTCCCATTAGCTGCTGCACTCTGGTTGCCGTGCGTTTCAAGCGTCCAGGCGGGGGGTAGCTGGGTTAGGAGCTTTTCACTCGGGAAGCGGGACCCGAGGCAGGCGGGTGGAATGGCGGGTGGGCGCAGTCCCGAGAACTTTGCTGCTTGTGTGCACGACTTGAGAACACGCTCGCCCACCTCCGAGATAAAATATATTTAACGAGAGACACACATTTGCCTTGACGAGTAGGAATGTAAGCAAGCAAGCAGCATACAGCCGAACCAACTGACAGATGAACAGACCACACCACACCACACCTGACCAGACCACATTAGGCCAGACCACACCACATCTGACCAGACCACATTAGGCCAGACCACACCACACCTGACCAGACCACATTAGGCCAGACCACACCACACCTGACCAGACCACACCACACCTGACAGTGGGCCAATAAGGGCCTGTGCTGTGTGTGTCCAGCTGGTTCAGGTGAACCAGACGTCTGTCCTGCTTGTGGCTGTGGACCGGGACTCCCCGGAGCAGGGCCCGCCCTTCCACTTCGCCATGCCCACCGACTATCGCCATGGCAACGACTTCTACCTCCAGGACAACCTAAACGGCACGGCCTCGCTCACCGCTCTGCGCGCCTTTGACCGCGAGCGCCAGCGGGAGTTCCTCCTACCCATCGTCATGAGCGACAGTGGGAGGCCGGCTCGCACCGTCACCGCCACGCTCACCGTTACCGTCGGCGACCAGAACGACCACGCCCATGCGGTCGGGGAGAAGAGGATATTCATCAACAGCCACCGAGGTCAGAGGTCATGGTAGCACACGCACGCACACGCACGTACACACGCATGCACGCACACACACACACACACACACACACACACACACTAGCATGCAAACACACACATACATGCTTTCATGACATTCAGTAAAAATCCAATCAGTGGATATATTTGCACCAAGGCACCAACAAAAAATACTTGTTTCCAGAGTTATATGTAGTTAAAATTGTTTATATCCCGAAAGCTTATTTGAATTTAATGTTGCATCAGTAATGCAGCAAGGCTTTAGTATGTTTAGTATGTATGTGAGTATGTTAGTATGTATGTGAGTATGTTTAGTATGTATGTGAGTATGTTAGTATGAGTATGTTTATTATCGCAACTCAGCAACAGTCAATCTGCATCCCTGCTGCTGCAATACAGTTCTCAAATCAGTAAAACACAATCTCAGTATTAATGTTGTTCCTCACTTAAATCCCATGGATTATGTTTGCTGTGCGTTTATGAGAAATACACCAACAATGTACATTTATTTAGCTTTTTTCTCCTTTTCTATAACAAAAAAATAATTAAATAAAAAAAGGATAGTTTTAAAGGTTACTCAGCTCAACTCTCAGTTACACAGTCACAAGAAAACTAGTTCTAGATGAGGAGGACATTGAAAACAGCTTCTCTGCGGCTGGCTGTGACATCTTTGACTGTAATCACTGGGAATTCAAACAGCATTTTACATTCTGCATTTGAACTCTGCTATTCGGTCCTTCTGCAGTGGCACTTGCCAACACTGCAGCTCTGTGGCACACACAATGTGAACCCCGTATTCAGCACTTCCTTTCCCCTGGCCAATCACACTTTCACTGAGGCATCATAGCATTATAGACTCAATATTGGTGGTGGCACGAGGGCATCTGCTAAAATTCACACATTTGCACTTCTGTGACATCCCGTTTCCTGTGACCACTCTCGGACTAGTGTGTGTTGTTTGTTATTTATCGCATCATTTCCCACCCCCCGTCTTCATAATCATAATAATACCGCCCACACGCCAGTCAACACACGCCTGTGTTCTGTGAAGCACTTCCTGTGTCTGCTCACACCGTGGGCTGGAGCTTTGAGCTCTAATTGTCTTCATGCGGAGGCCGGCTGCTGGATAGAATTATCTGGGTACAATTGTGCTTGTTAATAACAGATACAAGCAGATATAATGTAACTGGAACGTCTACAGCTGCCTCTCTAAAGCTACAAGTAATACAACCACATAACGTCTACAGATGCCTCTCTAAAGCTACAAGTAATACAACCACATAACGTCTACACCTGCCTCTCTAAAACTACAAGTAATACAACCACATAATGTCTACACCTGCCTCTCTAAAACTACAATTAATACAACCGCATAACGTCTACAGCTGCCTCTCTAAAGCTACAAGTAATACAACCACATAAAGTCTACACCTGCCTCTCTAAAGCTACAATTAATACAACCACATAACGTCTACAGATGCCTCTCTAAAGCTACAATTAATACAACCGCATAACGTCTACAGCTGCCTCTATAAAGCTACAATTAATACAACCACATAACGTCTACAGCTGCCTATCTAAAACTACAATTTACACAACGACATAACGTCTACAGATGCCTCTCTAAAGCTACAATTAATACAACCACATAACGTCTACAGCTGCCTCTCTAAAGCTACAATTAATACAATTACATAACGTCTACAGCTGCCTCTCTAAAACTACAATTAATACAACCACATAACGTCTACAGCTGCCTCTCTAAAGCTACAATTAATACAACCACATAATGTCTACAGCTGCCTCTGTAAAGCTACAATTAATACAACCACATAACGTCTACAGATGCCTCTCTAAAGCTACAATTAATACAATTACATAACGTCTACAGATGCCTCTCTAAAACTACAATTAATACAATTACATAACGTCTACAGATGCCTCTCTAAAGCTACAATTAAATCAATTACATAACGTCTACAGCTGCCTCTCTAAAACTACAATTAATGCAACCACATAACGTCTACAGCTGCCTCTCTAAAACTACAATTCATACAACCACATAACGTCTACAGCTGCCTCTCTAAAACTACAATTAATACAACCACATAACGTCTACAGATGCCTCTCTAAAGCTACAATTAATACAACCACATAACGTCTACAGCTGACTCTCTAAAGCTACAATTAATACAACCACATAATGTCTACAGCTGCCTCTCTAAAGCTACAATTAATACAACCACATAACGTCTACAGCTGCCGATCTAAAGCTACAATTAATACAACCACATAACGTCTACAGCTGCCTATCTAAAACTACAATTAACACAACCACATAACGTCTACAGATGCCTCTCTAAAGCTACAGTTAATACAACCACATAACATCGACAGCTGCCTCTCTAAAGCTACAATTAATACAACCACATAATGTCTACAGCTGCCTCTCTAAAGCTACAATTAATACAACCACATAACGTCTACAGCTGCCGATCTAAAGCTACAATTAATACAACCACATAACGTCTACAGATGCCTCTCTAAAGCTACAATTAATACAACCACATAACGTCTACAGCTGCCTCTCTAAAACTACAATTAATAAAACCACATAACGTCTACAGCTGCCTCTCTAAAGCTACAATTAACACAACCACATAACGTCTACAACTGCCTCTCTAAAGCTACAATTAACACAACCACATAACGTCTACAACTGCCTCTCTAAAGCTACAATTAATACAACCACATAACGTCTACAACTGCCTCTCTAAAGCTACAATTAACACAACCACATAACGTAGCCAAATTATCTTTTGCCAAAACAAAACATATCACTACATTCAGCCTTTGTGTGTGTGTGTGTGTGTGTGTGTAGTAGGGCTGAGTATTGCCAAGGACCTCGCAATACGATACGTTTCACGATACATATTGTATTGTGATACATGTATCACAATACGATACGTATCGTGATATACTGTGATAGGATACATATTGCAATACTTACATAATATAATTACACTTTAAAAATACAGATGAAACTACAACGTGGCGTACTACCTGAATAGTACAGTATGCACATGACAATATATTGATGAATGAATTGATAAAAACTATTTAATTAAACATTTTCTTTTCAATGTATTATAATGGTATTTGCATTGCACGTTGCGACTGAACACACAGAAGTGAAATGTACATGCCATTACATCATATGCAAATAAATATATGAAGTATTCCTATGACGGTATATCACTGAACACTGCTATGTCAGTTAATTGTACTGTATGTATTAGCTCTACAGTGACATATACATGAGCAGAGGCAAATATCTGTTTAAAACATTAATCGATTATTGTATTTGTAATTTCATTACCTATCTTGTTCATTATAATTCCCGTGTTCTTAAATATAGCGATTTTAAGGGCTGGGAATCGATACAGTATCGTGGCAGAAAACGTTGATGATATATCGCTGTATCAATATTTTTCAGCACATCCAAAAGTGAAAATATGAACATAGATGGACAGTTAGTTGTAATTACCAGCCAGACTACGACAGCATTAGTTCTCTCTTCACAAAGTGGTGAGATCCGTGGGTACACGAGAAGCCATTCTGATTGACAGCAGTACTTTGATTGGGAAATGGGACAGGGAGAGACAGAGAGAGAAAGGTGTTTAACAGAGCAACACAGTGTCCTTGAGACAGTCAGACAGAGACCCAGACAGGGAACCCCTGAGTTAACAGCTGATCGTCACATATCCACAGCCAAATGAATGCATCCATACTGCCGCAAATCAACAAGAAGCAGTAGTGAATTCTCGACCTAAGCATTTGATTCATCACAGTCCAGCCATCCATCAGAAATGCAATATAAAAGGAAATCATATTTAATATGACCTCAATTCCACATATGTATTGCATCAATAAATGCAGAACATATAGCCTGGGCCTCTCAAATAAATATGTGCTCTTCTCACCCGCATGCACACACACCCACACACTCTCCCCCTCGAGATTGGTGATTTAAGTTTAAAGCGCATTGAGAACTCAGGATCATATGGTTCAGCCTGCCTTGTAGACTTCTATTGGCCACCAATTCTTTAGGGGCTTCTTTTATAAATGAATCATTGCTTATGAAAATGTAACATTAAAGGTGTTGTAAAATATTTTAATCCAATGTCAAATTCAGTGAATATCTCTTCACGGTCTGCTAGCTGTTGTTCTCTGTGCGCTGAAAAATAATCTGTTCTTGCTACACAGCCCAGGCTCTGTAAATAGTAACACAAACAAAGTGATTATTTGATGCTTTTGAATGATCTGTGTGCACAACTGTTTTCATGTTTTACATGCCTACCTGCCAGGGATTGGAGATTATAATCTCACATCCACATGACCCCGATCAATAGTGCGTTGTTAGTTAATGTGTATTGTCCCCTTTCTAAATCGTCATAAACGTAAATAAACCGTGTGTTTCCCGTCAGGCCGCATGCCAACCACGGTGCTGGGAAAGGTGTACGCCCCCGACCCTGACGACTGGGACAACAAGACCTACGTCTTCGAGGGCCACGTCCCAAGGTATTGTCGCCGCCTCCCTCCAGTGGTAAATTGGTAAACAAAGGCCAATGTTAGCCAACATGTTATATATAGCTGAGATGCGTTCACTTATGTAAACAATGGCCAACGCTAGCCAACATGTTATATATAACTGAGGTACGTTCACTTGAGTAAACAAAGGCCAATGTTAGCCAACATGTTATATATAGCTGAGGTGCGTTCACTTGAGTAAACAAAGGCCAATGTTAGCCAACATGTTATATATAACTGAGGTGCGTTCACTTGAGTAAACAAAGGCCAATGTTAGCCAACATGTTATATATAGCTGAGGTGCGTTCACTTGAGTAAACAAAGGCCAATGTTAGCCAACATGTTATATATAACTGATATATATAACTTGAGTAAACAATGTAGTTTAGTTTGGAGCAAACACACATGGACGATGTTCTACCAGTTTGGAATGTGTTCACAGAAGTTATAAATGTAAAGTTAAAAGAAAATGAATGTTTACCTCAGGTTGCAGAATTTGAACGCACCCCGTATTGTCTCTGGGTGAAGTAACGGGATGCTTTCTAGCCGGACGAGCTCTTGGGTATCATGGGCTGTCTGCCAAATATTGTGGGCAGATTAATTTAATGCCATCCCTCAGTTCAGTAATATGGGTAACAATTGTGAACAGGGTTAGTAAACGCTGTGGCTCGGCTACAGATAAATACTGTAAATAACAGGCAGAGGTAAGCAGTTTCACGAGATGTTCACTTGGGTTGAGGTATGGCAATGGTTCAGCTGGCAGTAAATATGTTACGACTATTGTAGTAACAACTCCAGAGACACAACTGGAGCATTAATAAATCGTCATCATTATTCCTCTTTATTCATCGGATGCATTCCTTTCTGCTCTGTGTTGTTATTCCTTCTTCCTTTCCTTCCTTCCTTCCTTCTCTCCTTTCTTCATGTCCTGTTCATCTCTCGTTCCCTCATTCCTTCATTCCGTCCAGCTGTCAGTTCTGCCCTGTGTGTGTGTGTGTCTGCAGGCTACACTTTAATTGATTGATTAAAGCTAGGCTAAGGTCACAGCGTCAGTGTGTCCTTTGCACGGCTCTTAACTGCGTTTGTCACATGGTGCGTGTGTCTAATCAGCCGGACACGCCCGTGCCACGTGTGCTCCTGCAGTGAGCCAGCGAATGGAGTCAGCGATTGTAAGCTAATACATGTTAGCCTAAACACGCCCTCATGGTCAGCTAGTTAGCTGGGAGGGGGGGGGGGGGGCACACACCCCCGAGGGAGCAATAAGAGGTGTTATTTGTTCTGATTAAATGCCAGCAATCTTTCCCCAGGATCGCTGACTCTGCCTTTACCACCACGACAAGTTGCAGTGAATGATCATGGCAGTAAAGAGCTGTGTGCCTATAGCACAGATATGAACCTCTTGAACACAGCTTACATGCAGCACGTCTGCATGAAGCCAAGGGTAGAATACACTGTGTGTTCATGGCTCGGGTGACGTCACCACGGCTAATTACACATGATTGACCAGGGAGAGTGCGGCAACAGCCCTCATATTGACACCATTCCTCCTTCTCAGTGTTCACTACAGTAACAGTCAAGTCCCCAGAGTGTCTCAGGGCCTGATCGCTCTCCTCCACTAAGCTTTATACACACTGGACACTGACACGTTTACTGTGTGTGTGTGTGTGTGTGTGTGTGTTTGTGTGTCAGTGTTCACTACAGTAACAGTCAAGTCCCCAGAGTGTCTCAGGGCCTGATCACTCTCCTCCACTAAGCTTTATACACACTGGACACTGACACGTTTACTGTGTGTGTGTGTGTGTGTGTTAGTGTCTCAGGGCCTGATCACTCTCCTCCACTAAGCTTTATACACACTGGACACTTGACACGTTTACTGTGTGTGTGTGTGTGTGTGTCAGTGTATATATGCATCTGTGTGTGTGTTAGTGTGCGTGTGTGTGTGCGTGTGTGTGTGTGTGTGGTAGTGTTTATATGCATCTCTGTGTGTGTGTCTGTGGCAGTGTCAGTGTTTATATGCGTCTGTGTGTGTCTACATGCATCTCTGTGTTCATGCGTGTGTGTGTCCTAATAATGTATGGGTTTTGTGTGCGTATGTGCGTGTATATATATTAATGTGTGTTTGTATGTGTGTATGTGTTCGTGTGTGTGCGCGTGTATATATATCCGTGTGTGTGTGTGTGCGTGCGCTCCCCAGCTACTTCATCCTGAACAAGCGCACAGGCTTCCTGGTGATCAAGGAGAACACCCCGCTCGGCACCTACCAGTACCAGGTGCGCGTCTCCGACGAGGTCTGGCCTGACGTCGTCTCCACGGTTACTGTGCACGTGAGGGAGCTGCGCGACGAGGCCATCTACAACTCTGGGTCCATGCGGCTCGCAGGTACGTCAGCGTGCACGACGCGAGCGTGCTCGACAGCTGCCTCCCAACACAACGCTGCCTCTCCGCTGTTCCGGCATGCCCGCCGCCGTGGACAGTATCTCGGCAAGGCAACGCGGCCGGGGAAGCAGCTCCGGCATGTCAAGACATTCGGCCAAGCTCAAATTAATGCAAATTAATCTGGCGGACCCGAAACGATTGTCCAATGGACTGGGCCTTTGTTGTGTTTTAACGCAGGCCTATTGCAGGTTACAGGCATGTTGTGCATGGAGGAATGTATGGTGTCTCTGCTGGGTTTTATAAGTGAGCACTAAATAAAATGGTTGAATGTTCATTTAACAAAGTGACGTTAAACGTTGCAGTGAACTGAAGAACGGCTATTAGCAGCCAAGAGGCGTAGTGGATATGCACCGGCACCTGTGTCGACGCCGAGCGTACACCCCGATCTCCGCTGTCTGAATGGGCTGCTTGCTCATTGGCCGACATCAGTGTCATTTACGCACGCCGGTTTGTCATTTACCCAGAGTGGCACACCTCATCACTTTGGCCCAACCACTGGACCTGGCTGCAAGACAGCATGCAACACACAACATGCACTCCATATGTACTGTACTTCTGGCTGTGTTGCTCTTCAATTCACTCTGTAGATTGGTTTTATTAACAGAACATCCCCTAATAGACAATATTGCATTGCCCGCCCGCCCCTCATTTCCAGTTAACATATTGTCTTAACGTACGGGGGAAATATTTTGGCTATAAATACGACCGAACTATCGACGTCTCCGACTAGATTTTGCGGTGGCCGTTGCCACGTCCCGACGAAAAAGCCTAATTCCATTTTACTTCCTGCGAGGGGAAATAATTGGCGTAGGGGTTTTGCTCAGCCAGCACATTCTGCTCACCTGTCAAATGACAGCCGTCACTACCTGGCGTAGACGGCTGCTCCGCATTATATTCGCTTTAGAGAAATAGGACATGGCTGAAGGATTTTTATGATTTCAGAGATATTGAAATAGAAGCGGTGGGGAGGGGGAGGAGGGGGGGGGGGGGCGAGGGAATGTTGGAGAGCAAGGAAGGCGGAATGAAAGGGAGAGTCAGCATCACAAGTAGATAAAACGATTTGCCTCTCATTTGAAAAAAACAAAAAGGAATGCAAATATAGGGCTGAGGGTAATGAATATGGGCAGGAGACCCACGGAGACATCCCGGCCCAGAACAGCTTGTGTTTTTTGTTTTTTTCCCTTTTCCCTAAATTTGTTTTTGCTGGAAATGAAGTTGGGGGCAGGGGGGGGAGGGTAAACACAGGTTTGAGGACAGGATTGGATAGCGACACCAAAGAACAAAGAATGCAATAATTGTTAAATTAAAGAGCTTTCATCTTTTTGTTTTAGTCCCCCCCCCCACATACCCCCCAGCCCTCTTTCCTGGCGTGTTTCTGCTCCATTTAATCCTGAGTAATATGGTTTGCTTTGTCAACAAGCGTCCCCGCTGGGTGCACCGTCTGCGGAGCACTTCATAATTGACTCCACCA
Organism: Typhlichthys subterraneus; assembly: GCA_027564835.1. NCBI lineage: Eukaryota > Metazoa > Chordata > Actinopteri > Percopsiformes > Amblyopsidae > Typhlichthys > Typhlichthys subterraneus. Next base: position 2,307 of record JAODUH010093386.1, on the reverse strand, counting down.
CTGCAGGCATGTGGGCGGGGCCTAGATGGCCCGCGGTGGCGTACTGATTTACGGGGCATGCGGTCGTAAAACGCCAAACTTGAGATGAGCGCTCGCGGGGGTGGGGGTGCTCGTAACAGTCCCCGTCCCCCCACACCACAGGCCTACTAGCGTTTGCATACGGGTGCCTGGCTAATGCGGGGGCAGTTTCTCCAGCCCATTTCAACACATCGGGCTTTGGCGGTAAACCCTCTCATTGATCTGCAGTCTCAGGGATTATGAAAATATTCCACTTATAGCATTACTTACCCTCCTTGACATTCTAAATCCCCCTTCAAGAACAAGTGTGGAATGAGGACATCGACGGCAAGCGCTAGTTAAATCTGTCTCTCTGAGATTAAGTCTCTTCTCTGGCGTTCTCTCGCTCTCCCTCTCTCCCTCTATTGATGAGGTGAAATGTGTGGTAAACACAAAGTCCTTGAAACCGCCACATTAATTCAGAAGCGTCCACTGAAACACAAAGTGTAAAAATTATATTCACCCCAAGAGATGACTTACTGTATGTAGATCAAGTGCACACACACACACACATGCATGGTTGACAGACAAGTCCAGTTATGTGGCATTGGGCATCAGAGAGTTTGTACTTTAAAGTCTGATAGAAAACTTAATCTTAACCTTGATAATCTCTCGCCTTTCCTATCCCCCTCTATCTATTTCTCCCTCCACATCAGTTTGCTTCGCTCTCCAAAGCGTCAGTCTTGGAAGATCAATAAAGGGAGAAATTGGGAAACTATCTCGCTCGCCACTACAGGGATTACTTGTGCAGTTCCCTAGACCATCTACTGACCCAGTACTTTGTCCTTTTCCTGCCAACCCTTGGACAATTACCCACTCTAGAGAAAAAGCCCTGCATGTGCGCTAAAGTTTCCCATCGCTGTCTTTCCTGAAGTTACATGCTCCTCTGTCTGGACAGACCAGCCCTAACTTTTACTGTTGCTTCATTCTGGCTATGTGCGTGGGAATATAAATGTATATTCCACTGGTGTTACTGGAGAAATATGGAAATGTCCCGAATTTGACACGCCATCATGCATTTGCAATTACACTTGGGTCACATTTTGTATTTAAGGTACAGTCAGCTATTGCAAGCTAATTGTATAGCTAATACACTTTTTGCTAGTTTACCGTTCTCCATGCCGTACGGGCAGCTAGCAGGCCGTGAGGAGACAAGTGTATTGGATTAGAATCACTTACTGCGCCTTTTAATAGCAGTAGCTCCTAAAACCTTGGGTCACATGACGGAAACGGTTGTCAAGGCAATGCCGGGACAGGCCAGTCAAAGTTCTTAGCAGGCGATTGCACCACGTTCGTCCAATCAAATATTGTTGTGATCTTTGAAGACTTTTTTTTTCCAGATAACGCCGGGAAATTCTGGAGAACAGGAGGGAAACTGCACTGTGCATGAGGCTGCTATAGGGTTGTAATAAGGGATGGCACAATCCAGTTTGTTTAGTCACGATATCGATACAGATACCTGCACTTTGGGTATCGGCCATACCGAGTACCAACCTGATTCCTGTGTTAAATTAAGTTTTAAGTTAGGTTGCAAAATAAATGACAGCCAATCTCTATTTTAGGACCTAGATGCATTTTAGAAACCTGCTTCTGATAGTGTGGCCTGGGTAGGTTAGACATTGCTGATTCTTGAAAGTAGACCTACGTGTGTAAATGTATTTATTTGGGTCAGCCCCATGGATCAGTTTCAATTGTCCAATTGTCACGGATACGATCCAGCTATTAAGGTCAGTATCGGACCGATTTCCGATGTCAGTATCGTATCGGTGCCATCTCTATTTGGAATGCATGTCTTCATAGAGTTGTGTGTGTGTTGAGAAGCTGAGCATGTATGTGCACGTCAACCGGTGTCAAACAGTCACCGTGACCTAAATGCTCCCATAGACCAAAGACTAGTGAACCATTTGATATACTGTACTCTACTGAAACTCTCTCATAAAGACCAGTGAAGCCTTTCATACACTACAAAAAAGCACTCAGGAACACATTGGAACATTTGTACACCAACAGGCGAAGTTGTATGCTTACATGCACTGCTCACATAACAACGAGTGAAGCCAAACACACAAGCAAGTGAAATATGCTCATATACACATTTGAAATTGTGAAGAGGATTTTACTTGAAAAGGAAGGCGTTTCACTTGAACCGGAAGGTGGTTTGAAATAAAAGAATGGCAACATTTTTCCAGTCTTCAACTGTCCAATTTTGGTGAGCTCTTGCAAATTGTAGCCTCTTTTTCCTATTTGTAG
>JAODUH010093385.1:0-37820 GCA_027564835.1 Typhlichthys subterraneus | reverse complement strand
GTACCCGTGATCTTGTTCTTTCGGTCATGACCCACCCTTCATGACCATAGGTGAGGGTAGGAACAAAAATTGCCCGGGGCCCAGCTCAACAGACGTAAAAATAAGTAAGCGGTACGGGATTGTATTGTTTGAAATGAAATAGTTAAACGGATAGTAGGGAAAAGTGCAATATGTCAATACTGTCTACACTTATGTAGACAATCAATACCCCATTACAAGAAGCAGCATTATAACAAACAGAATAACATTATCTCAACAGGCCGGGGGCTAATATTCAGTGTTTCCTTTGACAGAGCACAGAGCCACACGGCTACTGTAAAACACAGCCCCAAGGGTTCACAACAGCAGCACAGAACTAGGACACAGCCGAGATTAAACAGAGACAAATGAAACGGTAGGACCTACATCAGCGTCACCTTTAACATATAGCCCACATCATGCATGGGTGATGATGAAGACAGAATCGGGGGTCTTGGAGATGTGAGAGCATGAATGATGGCATGCCTGCCTGTGCCTGTTGTTGGCATACACGGGCATACAAGGCCGTGCCTCATGCGCGGCCCGGCACCTCTCCCCACAGATTCTTTGTTTTCTTTTGTGAACAACACAAAACACCAACCACGGCACATTCCTGTAAATGAGCCACTTCTGTAAATGGTGTCCCTCTGTTGACACTGAACTGACTTTATCACAAGCAGGATGTTGCTGGCACAGCAGCAGGGACCCAAATAGATGACAGCACGCAGAAACAAGGACTTCTTAACAGTGCAGTGTTTAAGTGCAAATACCAACACACACACCCTTCCCCATAGTAAAGTTCTGGCAGTCAGAACAATGAAGAAACCGTGGAGATAAGAGGAGAAAGTGAAGATAAGACAATATACAAGGAGAAAAGACAGGGGGCATATATAGTAGGCTAATGATTTGGAGGGAGGCAGATCGATGCTGATGGATGCGGGGTCTGTGGTTGCGGTGTGCCAATGCATTACTGCTGGCTGGCCCTTCCGATGCATCTTGCTGGGTCCCAGTGGGTGGCAGACATTGGGTTTCACACAGCTCTTGAGTCAGCACAGCACTGGCTGCTGTGTGGGGGCACAGTATACGACTAACTATGGGAGCCAAGAGGAGAATGCCTAGCTCATGCTAAACTAGTGCTGTCATTATGCTGTCAAAACACATTGGAACAGCTCGTTTGAATGTCATAGACATTGGTGCTGAATCAATCTGTGTAAGATCTGGGTGTAATTGTCTTTCTTTCTTTAGAAAAACACTACAAATGAAAGATAATGTTCACTTAAAGGCTAAGGAAATGCTAATCCTAACTTTTTATTTGATCTTACTGCCTGCTTGTTCAGCTTTACTAAGCCCAGAGGGACAGCCATTACACATGTATCCTCCAATAACTAACAACAGCATTATTATAGCGCTATAGCTCTTTATACTCCGTACATATTTTTCTAATAAATAATAGGTGGTATAGGAACATAGACCCTGGGGAGAGGGCGGGAGGTGGATTCATCAACACATGCACTGACGTCATGCAAAGCGGATTTACAGCCACCCTAGCTAGCAGACCGCCACTAACACTTGAGCAATAACCCCATCCTTTCCACTCTAGCAAATTGGATCCTATTCATATGGAGGTCCATGGACTAACAGACACGTAAATCAAACACACTTTGCCTTTGTAGCTAGCAGATACCTTCCAAATCAACATGCACACGCGCCAGTGAGTCATCTGTAGGGGGATTGTGACAAGGGAGCTCCAACAATACCTACTGTATTTTGTGAGATTGGTGAAATGATATTGACAACAGGTTGTCTCACAAGATTAATTAGATTGGGCTAAGACGTAATATTAGCAATTAACTCAATGAGAAAAAATGCTCATAGGACACATGCATATAAACACAAGGCTGATGTGTTCCATTAAATTACTTTAATCTTTATATTTCTATCTCAGCATTGTATTGTATTTTTATCTCGTGTGGTGCAAAAGGAAGCAATAAATGCTTCTCAGGTCAAAAGCTGTAAACTGTGTTCAGTGAACCCACAATGAACCAAAGAAATAAGGAAGGCTACAGTAAAAAGTATAATACTTAATGTTTGTGTTGGCATTCCTTTACTCCCTCGTTTAAGTTGTAATTGGGTGGTTGAAATGAAAGAAGACGAATAAGATCACCTTGAGCAAACATACAATGCAAAGATTCCTCCACAGGCTCTCTGCTTGTCTCGGGGGTAAGTACATATTATATACGTTTGTGTGTGTGTTGTAACTGTCGTTGTGGTCTCACAGTCTGATTCACAGACCTCAGGGACTTGGCCATGCCTGAATCATCAGAGATGCTCCTAGAAAATTGAGACGGAGTTCCCAGCATCAAAAGGTTTCACATTCCCTCGTTTTGACCCACTATGGACTTCAAGTTACATTTCCTGTGTGACTGGCCAAACGTTTCACTTCCCACAGACTTAACAGCATCTAGATTTAGATGTAAAGTATATTTATTTTACTTTTTTATTTTTTGCCAAAAGCATATATTTTGTAATGAAAACAAAAGAACAAAAACAAAACCACAATTTATCTGCACTACCTTTACATAATGCTTTGGTATGCTTTGTTGTTTGGTAAAGTGCATTTAATATCCATGGTGGAAAGTGTGTGAATGTGTGTGCCACGTGAAGCTGTCAATAAATTATTTGCAACAAATGGCTAGCAACCAAATACAAACAGGTTGTTATTGTACTGTTAAAGTAAGTAGAAATAATGCCTTTGTTAGATTTTATTTACTGTGATAAGTGAATACTTCATCTCTTTGGGCATTCCCTTCCTTTATTCTGGACATAAAGGCCATAATCTCCATTTAAGAGGCTTAGACAGTCACTAACATGATACGATGTGGTCCACTGTCAGAGGAAATCAATTTCAGCTTCATAGCAACATGCGTCTGCTTGTGACTTTCTACTCTAATGATTAGTGAAGTAATTGACTGAGCATGGTAACTGTTGTAGTCTGTGTATTATGTTGTTTGACAAACACTATGCAAGTGCTGTCACAGACCGTTTGCCATAGTGTAAAGTCCCCCCAGTCGTTTTCTCTCTCGACATCCCTAAATACATATCAAACTGGGTGGAATGCCTCTACTGTTGAGAAGGACAGAATCTGGACAGAGATTGGTGTAACTTTGGAGGAGAAATATTCTCTCTCTCTTTTTTGATTGAGGCCACACCCGTCACACAGTCAGACTGAATATTCATGTGTGGGTGGAGCACAGTAGAAAAGGACTGTATTAATTCAGAAAACCAAAGACAGAAAATGTTATACTATCACAACCTGCCAAGCCGTGCAACTTCCAAAATGCCAAAATTACACCACAATTATTAACAACACATCTTGCAGTCTGCCCACATACATATCCTGCCCCCCTCTGAGGTATTTACCACATAGTAAAGATGCAGATGTTCACACAACAACCACGCCAGTGTGACTGTGGGGTTTCAGGGAAAACACTCGTGAATGTGCACCACACAGACAGACATTAAAACACGTAATGCCTCAATTGACCAATAAGCCAGAAACGACAGGCCTATTTTCGGGCTCACACACTGTGCGGTTATATTGCCTGCGGGTTGCTTCAGAATCAGCACACATGTAGGCAGGATGATATCCTTAGCTCTTAGGTCTTTATCACAGTGGAGGCACATTAGGTTTAAAACTACAGCAGATAAATAACAGTGTGGCAAGTTTATGTTTTTCCAGGATATGACGGGAAGAAAGCCTTTGTATTGATAGGGTGTAAAGCAAAAGCCACAGTGCTCATTAGCCTAACAGCCTATAACAAGATGGGCTAGCATGGTTTACCTTGTGTCCTACCAGGTAATAGTTTTGTGGTGATTTGCTGCAACTGGCCTCTTTCCTCTCTTTGTCTTCTAGTTTTACAACAGTGGGGTGCATTACCATCAAAGCAGTATTACAAACTGTACCTGATTGTACAGTAGCTCCCCTTAAGGTATTAAGCTTGATGAGTCATAGTGATTAAACATATCACATTGCCTCCTGTAGCGGTTCAAAGCCATTTCTGAGCCATTGTTGCCATCTATTATCATGATGAGGATGACATCATCACCATAAGCTATTTGGTGCACCTCTTTCTGTGTGTGTTTCAAGCCCTCCCCCACCCCAACCTCCCCCTTAACTGGGGGAAGGGGGGGAGGGTTGCATGATCACTCCAGCTGGTACCACCTGGCTCCCAAAGGAACACACACTCACAACAACAGCAACAATAACAACACAAGGAGCACTACATATATAATGGCAGTCATGTGCACAGTGGCCATCTTCAAGTCTGAATAATGAATAATGCCCCCAACAAGACAAGTGACGTATAGTGATATGATGGCTAATGTGACAGAAGCCTGTATGGTCTGTTAAAAGGGGAGTGGCCTTCTAGAGTGCTCCCTTGAAGCCAGATGCTAAATAGTTGAGGCAGCAAGCTGCACCTTGGTGTTAGCATTGAAACAATGGGTTGGCTAGTGCCCCCTAGGGACCAGATGAGGAAACGATGAGATGCTTTTGTTAGTCCACCCTTGTCATCCCAGATAAGCATCGCAAGAAGCAGACAGACCGGCTCATACTTATATACCACAGAGAAATGCATACAGAGACAATACCTCAGGCCTCCATTGATATTATGCATTAAGTCAAGTCAACGCTGGTTTAAGGGAGAAAGGATTATAGATTAAGACACGTATACGAGTACACGCTGGTCCTGATAGCATTTAGCCCAGCCTAGCGGGGGATTGCATAAAGGCATCTAGATGGAGGTTTGTTATTCAGTTATACATTCCTGTCATTCTGGCAGCATTCTGTCTCAGGACCTGAAGATTCAGACAAAAGAAAACATCCACAAGACTGGCCCCGTGACCTCTGCACATTCTGAGCTCATTCTGTTGAACATTTGCAACAGCTGAGCTACACGACAGTACCCTATGTGGTCCCACTCACACCATCATCATGACATATACGATCTATTTATTTTTCAATCCCACCAAATGTGCTGACATGTTGTGGTACCACATACAGTGCCATGTGGTATTCCTCAGTCATGTTCACATTTTAGTTTGTTGAAGTGGTGGGCCTTGTGTTTGAATTGGCCTCTCCTGCATATGTTATGGCTACTTTGTGATTTCATTATGTCATTATGGGGAGTTGTTGTCTGTCTTAATGATCTTTATCCATTCAGTTACAACAAAAAGGAAAATGTTTTAACCACAGATGAGAGATAAAGTGGCATTTATACCTAAATACTATAGTATTAGTATATATACTGTATATATATATACATACTGTATGTTCCTATTCCTTGGAGGTTCTTAAAGGCGTGGAAAATCTGAAGATATCTTTGTAAGGAGAAACAAGGATATATGCTTCATATATGCCTATTCCTCTCATTGAGCAACATGCAGAAAATTGTGTTATTTGTGTAATACTCAATGATAGAGATATTATGTTATCTGAACATGGATCAAACAATAATTGACATGAAAAGACCCAAAATAATTATGTTTTTGGTTCCTTGAACAACAAACTGCTGCACGTTAGCAACTTAGCCACTGGAGCGGGGGAGCCCATATAATATGTCGCTCACATGTAAATCAATAGTGAAAGCATCCAGAACGAGCATGAGTCCTTGACCTAGTGATAGAGTGACAATTTCCGAAAAAGTATGTGCTCATTATGAAACAATAAGAACTTGTTTAATTTTATAGGATCTTGGAAATGGGAACACTGAACAAGTAAAGTAACAATTTCCGATAGGGCAGCGCTAATGGTAGCATTTTTCTACAAGGCAGCATGAATCGTCAGTAGACCGGAACAGACCCTGCTCCTTCCTTTTGCTCTGACCAAGTGGACGGATGAATAGTCAATTAGCATAGCAGGAGCTATCAGTGTCATGACTCTCGTCTACCGTTATACAGCATAATACTGTATGTGTGCATTACAAAGACATTCCTCAAGACAGCAGTGGAGTGCTCTTTTTCCATCAGCATCTGAAGCCCAGACATTAGCAAGAGATGCTATTTATTTACCATTCAGCACCACTATTCTCTCTTTAAAGGCAGTATGTCCCTCTCTCTCTCTCTCTCTCTCTCTCTCTCTCTCTCTCTCTCTCTCTCTCTCTCTCTTCTGAACAGGATTTCCTCCAGACACAAAGGCCAACATGCACAACCAAACAGATTAGGGTAGGCCAATGACCCGTCGCACAGTGAGGCCTAATCCTGCTATTCTTATTTTATTACAAAAGGTGTTGAGCGTATCACTAAGGTTGGATTGTAATAATGCATTTGTGCTAATAATAACTGGTCTCTCACATTGAATGCATCTCTAAACAGACCAAAACCCCTTCAATCAAATAAGAATTATCTTTACATTACACCACACATATTTTAAATATGTAATTTTGTATTATTATTAATTAATCAAATCTAATAAATGAGCATTTATAAGTGGATTGATAATAAAGGACAGTCCCAGAGTTATATTAATCTAGATTGTTCTACATTCTATGACTCAAAGAATGATTCACTTACCTTTCCATACTCGGTGGTGAGGACCAGTGATGTGTCATCACAGGAGCTGACCGTGCAGGGAAGGAGGTGCTGTTTATGTCTCAGCCAAACACGGGCCCCCTGTAACACAAAAGTGAGCATGATGTTAGCATCAAAAGAACCACTGGAAACATTGCAGCTATTATGCTAACTCTATGGCCTTTTCCAACGCAGTGTATAAATCGTATATGCAAAAAAAAAGCTCAAAATATTAGAGTGCCATAAACAAGATACAAGTCTGGAGGAATATAAACACTGATGTTATCTCTGTAGTATATTTGTAGCAGTGTGTCAGAAGACCAAATGAAAAGAATATGTAAATGAACATATCAACAAAAACAAAAAATCCTCAAACCAAAAAAACATCAACATTAACTAACAAAACAAAAATTTCAACAATCCATTGACTATAATCTCTATATTTCACAATTTTACAATCTACAGATTGTATACAGTCTTTGGTTCCTAAGGCAAATTGGAGATTAGGTCATGCTGAAATAATGACTCAGTGAAAGACTCCACATCTCTGTCCATCTATTCCCTTTTTCCACTCTTTACTCACTCTGTCTTCTACCCTCTGCCACATAACCATTACCCCACCACTTTATCCTGGCATAGCTACCCTATCATCAAATCATCATTGTAATGTATCAAGGCCTTGCTGTTGGGCAGGCTAAGGGTGTGTCAGAGATTCAAACAGGCAGGATAGTACATTACAGTCACTGTAAAACTGGTACAAATTATTGAACATTGAACAATTATAAAAGACATTATAAAAGACAAAAATGTCCTAATTCAGTTATAAATACTAAGTTAAGTGTTAAATGATAAAGGCCTGCAAACAAATCCATTAGTTATTTCCTCTGTTTTTGTTTTTTATATCAATCAAGCCAACCACCACAGCTCTCCAATCAACTAGTTAACATCCTGTTTGCCAATGGACATCGAAACAGCCCTACACATGAGATGGGTGGTCTCCTGTGTTTGTGCAGCCAGTCAGAGTCACCGACCTTCCCGGCCATATTTGATAGCAGCTAAGTAACCAGCAGCAAACACAGGAATCTGAGGCTGATTGCTCATATTGTCATTTCCTTACAGCAGTACAATACATTTATAGAATGGTCTGTGTTACACTGTTTACAGAGAATGACAAAGAATGCATTCTTAAGATACATTCACATGAAGATGTCTTCAGTAAAGGTGAAGATTGGCTTTGGGACAGTTGTGATATCCTATATTATCAGACGAAAAAAGCTCCCTGCACTACTGCATTTGTAGAAGACAGTCTTGCATCTGCCAAAAAACACAAATCATCTGTGCTACTATAAGATAGTCTTAGTACAGAGAGAGAGAGAGAGAGAGAGAGAGAGAGAGAGAGAGAGAGAGAGAGATGTGTGGCCAACAGAGCATAAAACTGATTGGATCAATAGACCTGGGTTCCACTAGGAAACCCTATACAAGGTCACCACACCCAGTTATCAATCCTCATTAACTATTAACAACAGGCAGATCACACACTAATAGGTGGTTCATAAATGTATGAGCTCTCAGGTTCTTTACAAAGATTTGCGATGCTCTAAAACAGTTGAAGATTATGTGAAACCTGATCTTGTGGAGCAGGCAAGAGATCAAGATACAGTATTTATTTTAAGATAATCAATCATTTACTAATATAGAATAATTTGTGTTGAACAAAGTTAGTAGTACTCCAAAAACCTAGTTCCACTTTCAAAGCTTTTCTTACAGGCCAATGGAGCAGAGCTAAATGTAGCTCTCCGAAACCTCTGGGGACAGCAGTGAGTGGGCTAGAGGGGGATTGTGTAAAATTAGGAGGTGGCAAGTTGGCGAGAGAGACAGAGAAAACTACAGGGAAGACACGCCCACCCCCTTCCTATTGTCACACAGAAAGGCCAATCGAAACATAAGGATTCAAAGACTAGAGAGTTATCGCTTTCCTCTGGCCAGACAATTACATGTTCCATGTGAAACGATATAACTATAGTCATCATAAGCATCACACAGCGTTTGCCTGATATCAGCTTGGCACGCAAGCTGCATCACAAGGTCGAGCCAGAAGAATGAATATGGTTAGGCTATAGATTTTATGACCAGTTGCTATTATATAAGTGATAATAACACTGGCTTAAATGTGGAGGCATAATGCTGCTACTTGTATGGTATCTGGGGTTGTTAATGCTGCAACAGTGTGCGTGATGGAGGGGAGTGACAAGGTTTTGAGAGCAGATTATACAATGTGTGCTTCATGTTACGCTGAATAAAGAGTGAGTCAAGTATGCAAGTCAGGACAGAGGGAATAGAGCTGATAATGTCCTGTTTTTGTGGTGTCTAATATCCAGGATTTACATTAATGGAGACATTTCAGTGATGCAATAAAAAACCGTAGACATCATTCCAGATGTCTGTGTGTGTGTGTGTGTGTGTGTGTGTGTGTCAGTATGCCCGTTAGGATGAATGTGTGTCTCTATGCGTACCCTTCTGTTTGCGGTGCCATGCGTTTCTTCACGCACAAGCGTCTTAAGAGAATGGCAGAGTTTGAATGAGGGGAAAGATGTATTGTATGAGCAACAGATGGTGAAGCAAACGCCAAGCTCCTCCCCCAACCATTCCACAGTTCTGACCCAGCCCATGAGCCCAGAGGTTAACCAGGCGGAAATACCCAAAACAAAGGCCAGCTGAGATGCAGTGACACGGGTGTCAATTCAGTGCTTGTACACACACACGCACACACACACACACACACACACACACACACACACACACACACACACACACACACACAGAGATGCTCTGACCCCAGTTTTAACCCCTCCCACCATCTGATGTTTCCACCTGGATCAGTGAACTATGTGTGGTTCTTAAATGTGGAGAAAAAACGCATTCACTGCCCTAATAACGTTTGTTTTTGTTATGGTTAAATTACCAGGTGTGACTATCAGATGTTATAACGGCTTCATTAAAAGCCATGTTGAAAGCTGCCATCACAGCCCACACGCAGGCTTGACACTGAGCACGTGCGGAGCGAGCGGTGACAGCTGCAACCCGAGCCACCAAGATAGGCCAGGCCGCTGTCCCATCACGCTCTCTGACACAGGAACCACCCCGGCAGTGAGCTGATCCCAGAGGTGAGGTCTTCAGTTTCCACAGTGTGTATGATGGCAGGCAGCTCACAGATTGTCTAATTAATGAGCCTTAAATATTAAAATGGCTTACATGGCACAAGGTGCCACCACTCTTTTATTCGTGGCCAGCCTGGCATGAGCCCATCCAATATCAGGTGGTTGCATCGGTGGGCACAATGGAAAGCTCATCAGCTGAACCTGACTGGGACATGGTTGGACAACTGGATTATGGTGGGTCTTGACTTTTGATCTAAGCATCTGACGTGGCCGCAGAGTGCCTCTGCATGGCCTGTTAGGGTGCTGCCAAAATAATGCAAGCTTCTGGCAAAGAATCCTGCACAGCTGAGGAAAGATGACTGTTGGCTTTCAAGGGGCCTATAATTTGTTTTGCAGCGGAAAAGGATAAAGCTCACGGAGGGACATTCCCACCAGGCACGAGCGCAAATCATAATGGGAACGCCATCCGCTTTCCACTTAACCTATTAAGCAGTCGTTCATTTAAGTTATCACCTTAAATACTGTATGTCTTTGAAAAAGGTGTGAAAATGCATTTTCTCCAGTTGTTCATGGAGTTGGTCAGCCTGACCTTATTGGCATATGAACAGCTGCTCTTTCATTTACTTTGTATGTCACTACAACAGGCTATTTGCACGTCAAACACCATGTCCTATAAACATTATTGTGACAATGCGGTGGCGCACAGCCAAGTCACAAACCCATCAGGCTTTCTGACCTCTCCTGGGAACCCATGCACATTTGCAGTCCAGACCATGAGTTTAACAAGTTGCCTATGGTTTAATGTTTTTAAAGGCAGACTACCTGTGGCTCAAACAAATATCTTAAATGTAACATCTACTGTATTCTATACCTCCAAAGTGTCATGTCATGATTTCCCTTGGCATTTTAAAGATGACAAGGTCCCCAATGCTATAGGACTACTACACATAATCATAATCATCATAAGAACTAGTTAGAATGATTATGTGTAGGGAGGTGGTTGTTCACATCCACTGGTATTGCTAGAATAAAACACTTTTTTTTTTTATTGAAAAAGGGAAAAAAATGTGTATTGGGATTTGATTAGGGTATTTTAAAGGTTCTGTGCATAAAAACACAGCCAAAGCAAAGTCTACTGAATGCTGAATGGAATGAGGACAAATCTGTCAGGTATCTTGCGAGATGAAACAAGCAGACCAGAGCTGGAATCAGAGGCGGGCCAAAGCTTCCTCTACTTATCTGATCCAGTCCAGTGGAGAGAGGTTGCATTTTCTCCACTGCCCTTGGTGTGATGGGTCAACCCGTCGTTATTCGACCTTGTGATGACCCAGGCGACAATTAGAGTTGTTATCAGAGGCAGACGCACTTCTTGCCTTGGTATTAAAGGAGGAATGTGGGCTGCTTTACATGGGTCGTGATAAAAGGAACCTCATTGTTTACTGATAGGGGTGTCAGGCACCCACATCACCCCCACCCCTGCGGGTTCAGAGGAACAGAGTCAACCACCAGCGTCTGTGCAGAGCAGCGGGGCACTATGAATTAATGATAGAGGGAGCAGCTGATCAAAAAAGTGCTAATGGAGCAGGAGGGGTCCCAGGGGGGCAGGGGTTCCCCCCAATCCCTAGGCGTGGAGGGAACCATTTACTAATTGCCTCTCACCCCTAGCAACGCTTTGACCCCCTGCTGAGACAGATATAAACACACGTGCACACACAGGCCAACGCTGTTCATCATCTTTTCATATTCATGAACTGGCAGGCTTTAAGTCTTTAAGGCGGTCCAACAGCAATGCGTTAAATTAATCGCGTCACGGGATGAATGGAAGTTTACGTGATGCATGCATGCAGCAGCCATTTGTAATCATCGGCTTGACAATGGCTGTAATCTGCCGTTATTGTAGACTTAAAATTTTCATTGACATGATGAATTGAGCAATAAATGCGTTTTTAAAAGTAATCTGCGTGTGCGTGTGTGCGTGTGCGTGTGTTTATGTGTTTGGGGGGTGTGTAGGAGGAATATTTGTGATCTGGTCACGGCTACAAAACAATGCAGAAGTGGTTCACTGTTGTTGCTACTTCATCTACTTATGAAGTAGCAACAACAGTGAACCAAAGTGAGCAGAAGTTAACCCTGTGACAACCTCAGAAATTCAAAGAGTATGCCAAGAAGATTAATCTGCTTCCTCAGCCTTCCTTTGTGGAGACCATATGTTCTGAAGGGGCCACGTGTGTGTGTGTCTGTGTGTCTACGCGTGCCTGGCTTAAAGAGGTGGGGGTGGGACGGCTCCAGAGTTGTCTTCATTAGCTCTAGCTAATCTACCATGTTGTTCAAAAGTACTATCCAGAATTAAAATAACAAACTATCTTTAAAGGCCCTCAGGAGCACCACACCCCTTATTGCATTAGCACAGCCAAAGAGCATCTGACAGCTCTAATAAAAAACAAAAATGAAATACCTACGTATTCCATAGTCAAGATCCAGTGTGGAGTATGATGAGACGTGTATCTAAACATGTTCTCATCATTCTCCACACTGATGTAGAGACATAGTTTTACAGGGTGGGATTACTGCATGCTGGATTTGCTTTCCATCTGGGATTTGCGTGAGAAAATAAGAAGACCAAGCAGTCATTGGTCTTTACCTCTTACTGTGTATTATCTCTTCCTATCACAGCCTCTCTCACAGCAGGAATCACAAATATATTCCAAGAATGCTACTCAGTGATGACTCACAAAAGCGTGTGTTTGTGTGTGTGTGCGTGTGTGCGTGCACGTGTCCGTGTGTGTGTGCGCGTGCGTGCGTCTGGGACTTCAGGTTTAATGGAGGCAATCATGGGGTCAAGATCTTTCCAACCTTTGCTCTGACCTTTCTCATGTATCTCAAGTTGTTCGGACACTGTAAAAGACGCAGCCCTCTCCCTATTTGGGCCTCAGTACTATTGTAAGGTGTCTTCATAAGACCATTAGATATAATGCATGGATGGGAATGCTTGGCCATGACTCTACATTGTACCATGCTGTGCATACCCTACCAGGCACCCAGGCCCCAGTATAACTCCTACAGCCATGTGAGTCAATGCTAATAGAGTAGCTACAGGAGGCTGCAATTAACCCCAGCGGGGACACTCATCGAGGCAACAAAATAAATAGAAAAAAAGAAAAAAAGCAATTAGTTCTGCCATTTAAACAGATGTGGTAATCTCTCTACATTAGTAGATTAACAGTGTTTAAAAGCTAATATTTAGCGAACATGTATGTACACATAGACCAGTGTAATAATACACACATACGAGCTGCGAACAAACACACACACACACACACACACACACACACACAATCCCGTCTGTAATAGGTTGCTTCAGTAAGCAGCAATCACAGGGGATACAAAAGGAAAGTCAACATCTGGGAGCAGTAATCACAGGTTGACTGGTTATTAAATTGCAAGGTTAGACCTCTCAAACACATAGGATTTAAGCTAAACATGCATCCATCTACGCTGGGTATAAGGCTTATACCCTGCGTGAACCCATTTGGTATATCACATCTTCATCAATGTGCTTATTCTATAAGCAAATACGAGTAAATCACAAAGGCATCCACACCTGTCAATCAACCTGAGCAACCTGCCTATATTTTTTAGACAAAATATTGGGTGTTCTCTTAACACGTCAAACTTGAGAATTAGGACTTATCGGCCCCTGGGCCGTCCTCCTAGACCACGACACACCCATGATTCACCTCATAATGACACACACACACACACACACACTGCAGAGCAGGAAGGATGAGTGTCAGAGAACAGACTGTAAATCAGCTGTCTCCGTTTGGACCAGCCCTCCCTCCTCTGTGAGGAATCAGGGTTAACTACCAGAAAAGGTTTTGCTTTGTTATTAGTGGAAAACTATGTGCTGATGATGGCAGACAAGATGGTCCCATCAACAGTCGTAAAACTTCACAGGTTAATGTCACTGTTTGGCTGCTGTGCTCTGACTCTCAGTATTGTGCTTACCGTAACACTGAATGACATCCACAGTTAAGAATCACAACTTAATTAATTAGTTACCAGTGTAAACACAAAATGTTCTAATGTAGTACTTCATCTCCATCATCAAATGTTCATTTTCATGATGACTTAACACACCCGTTGCATTACTAGCTGCCAAACAATAGAGTACCAAAGACAGACAGCTTTGTGAAAAGACCTTGTGATGCGGAGTAAAGCTTGAGTCAACAGTGTGGTGTCACCAAGGACCATTATCGCAGAAAACATCCTGTGGTACTAGCTCACTGATAGACAGGGATAAGGTTACTGGTACAGAGATTATAGTAAAAGTATAAACATTAGCGATAGTAGAGATATAAATTCAGGAAATATCTTCCTCCATTTGACCAGAAGCTAAATGATGTCCCTCAAATACCCAATTCCATTATTTGAGCAGCACATATTTCAAAGATACTATTAGCTGTAACCCTTGTGAATTAAAGGCAGGGTCAGTCGTTATCGAGAACGCTTGCTAACTTTGAGCTCATATCAAAACAATATGCCTCCGCAGCGGCGCCTCACATATTGAAACAAATTGTGAAGCAAAGCCTGTACTCTGGTAACCTGACATGCCAGAGGGATTGTTGTCACAAGTCCATCTGGGGAGCCTTACATTGAAACTGTTTGTGAATGGCTGTACTTTCAAAAAACTACTTGGCAGTTGATTGGATGAACCATCTGGTCTTTTTCGCTGTCGGCACCTTGGTCGGCACACCTAAACCACACCCGTATAGCTATAAACACCATGCTGATTAGAAAGTTCAGTTGCTACTCGGACACATTCAAAATGATTACAAGGCTTTCTAGACTGATTCTCACGGCAAAATTAAACTGAAGCTTGATAGACAAGTACTCTGGTAGTACTATGCTTTGTTGTTGTGAGCGGTGTTCGCAACTTTGTTTGTGTTTCCAGTTACGGAGTAAGTCTGTGTAGAAGTATCAGATTATTTTTTCAAAATGCATAGAGAATGGCAAAGCTAGCTAAATGTGAGGACATATTTGGTGAATTTGACAAAAGTTGTATTAAAATATCTTATAAATAGCTTGCAATAGCTGACTATACCTTTAAATTAGTAGCTGTAACGCCAACAATATTGAAAGGAATGCTCAACCTGCAAGCCAGTATTGCATTGTTGAGCCCTTCCTTCCTTCCCTATGTCCTTGTCTCATTTCCTGGTGCCGCTTGACTCCAGCGATCGTCCGCATCGCTGGAGGTGAGCATGGCCTACAGCGGCATCCCGGTTCTCCACCGGGGCCATCTGAAGGAAGTGACAACTGTGTGGGCGGGATGATGCTATTTGAAGTGTAAAATAGCTCATCCTCAAGAGAATCTCTCGGGTTACTCCGGATGCTTACGTTGCATGCCCAAGCATGGCACCTATACTCCACCAAGAGCCAGACATAAACAGCACACACAATGTGTGTGTGTGTGTGTGTGTGTGTGTGTGTGTGTGTGTGTGTGTGTGTGTGTGTGTCCGGAGTAGATGGTGTGAAGAGACCACGGGTGACGGATGATGGGCGGCCATGACCAGGAATCTGAGGGGTCAGCGGTGGGAATCCCTACATGAGATGCCTGTGAGGGGCAGGAATTTAGCGTGTAACCCAAAGCTCCTCATCCAGCAGGGTTTAGGGGTATGTAAATAACCACATACAGCATCACAATGAACAGCAGCTGTCATGCTAACGGAGAGCTGGTCACCCAGTTTAGAAAGGTACATAGCTAAGGGTTCAGACTAGTCAACGGGTGGAGGGTGTGTTTCACGAAGGTGTAAAACGGATGCATGCTGGTGTGTGTGTGTGTGTGTGTGTGTGTGTGTGTGTGTGTGTGAATGAGTGCGTAAATGTGGCTGAGAGTAAGGCTGACAGTGTGGGTGGCCAAAGGATATTCTCATCTGCAAACAAACTTAACTGCTTCAGAGGAAGTGGCCTCTGAATATATAAATCTCTCCCTCCAAGAGCCAACACTATAACGTCACAAAGGTAAATAGTTGTCACATTACCTAAGTCTTAGGGGTGTCCACTATGCAAACATCAACCCTTTCCTGGCATCAGTGAGTGAACACTCTGACATAAAATGTGCGTGTGTGTGTGTGTTGAGTATCCCACACCCACCTCAAGTTCAGATAGTATGTAGGGGCCAACAGAGCTGCTGAAGGCTGTATAGAGTAGGCCAGAGTAATGTAAAGAAAGAGTTGCGTCAACTCCGTTCACTCAAATAGACCATTTTTTTCACAGCAATGCCAGATCATGGAACTTCAAAACAGTTCCCGGACGTAAGCTGTAAATACTAATAATACCATATCAATTATATTGTAAATGTAAATCGATGCATTTATTGAATACTAATTACCAAAAAGTGCAGTTATCCGTATCGATTCAAACTGCCCACCAAGCACCTCCTGGAACTGTTATGCGTCTCTGTGAACTATGTAACCGTTGATTGTTTCAAACTTCTGTTGGCGCAACTCTCTCTTTACATGGCTCTGGAGTAGGCTACAGGCTACTAAGCTGTCCAATTCTGGATCTATGGGACAGGGTGGGTTTTTCAGGATGGATCTATAAGAGCACTCACACCTAATTCATCCACTCGCTGTACCTCTCTCACTGACTGGTAGTGTGTCGCCCCTTCTTGATACATCTTCAGCTATGTAAACTGGTCATCGCTCTCTTACAGTATGAAGAATGCCATGCCAGCTGTTGCAGTACTCTCAGTGTACTGTACAACTATATTACATTTAAGCAAGTTGTTAAGTGTAAAACAATAAGATCAGAAAGGCATATTTTTATATGCATACACATAATCATCTGTCTTTACACAATATATAATAGTTACAATTTTAAAATGGCTGAATATGAAGACTCAAAAAGACTAATGTATTAGTGTGTTGATGTCCAATAGCAGATTGTTCAATTAATTCAAGGATTACCTAGAATCATGTCCGCAAATCTGCACTTGTGCTCACTGACTTCAACTCAGCTAATTTCTTGTCTTAGTCACGTTCCAGAAGTATAGATTAATTAAATCCACCCTGGAAGCTGTGCAGCATTCAGGATGTTGGCTTCCTTCCTTAAACAAAAGGTCATTTCTAAAGATTCAATTGTTTTAACTAACCTCAAAACAATTCATTCATCCACTTCAGCTCCAGTTTCAATTTAGATGTGTGAAGCTAGCAGCACAGCTAAGACATTTAGCAGCATTAATGAAAATATTTAGACAGAATGCAGTGTGCCTTCACTCCTTTAAAATGTAATGCCAATATTCACATGATTAGTGCCACTTAAGAGAAAGTATGTGATCAAGTGTTACCATCTGTTTACACATTTGACTGAAAGCTTAATGAAGAAAAGCTCAACTTTAGTTGCTGGATCATATTAATTTATGTAGGCTACTCATAAACAGAGGCAGCAAGATAAACAGTTTAAACAGTTGGGGTTGGGACACACTCACGTTGAGAGCATCTTTCACACAAGGTTTTATAGATTTTTTATGGTAAAATTATATGATATAGTACAACTACAATGATAACTACTTGTAGACTACTACAATTCAATACAATGAATTGGGTTGTAAACTGTAGCCAGATACATCTTCAGGACCACACAGAACATCTACACAGTATCACAGTGGGCTTAATCCACATACCTCTGGCTTTCTGCTAAGACTAAACTAACTCAAAGCTGAATCATCTCAAACTGCCCCGGCCTTTGGAGGTTTATGATGTTAAGGGGTATAGGTGGAAACTATTTCTTATAATGCTTAATATACATTTTACCGAATAGCGTTGTATTTACATTTAAATCAATAGTTTTTATTTCCCATAATAGCAGCCTGTTAGCCTATGATATCATGGAACTATTTGGCCAGAAACAGGTGATAGAAGGACTCTCAACCATCCACATTTAAAGTAGGTGTTGTATGGCGTCAATATAGTCTCACAAATCGCGCTCGCAGTGACAACTTGACAGTGTTCTTTCATCGTTGAGGGGATGCTACTAAGGATGGGATGGAAGAAAGGGCTTGGCTTACTGTCTGGCATATCCATCCATGTGCATGGCAGTAAACATAAGTGGACATAGTAGAGCGCAAAGGACGCCCATGAGCAAATGGTAGCCTATAGGTGACAGACAGCATAATTGACAGCGCGGCGTTTAATAACCTCTTAATTAACTTCCAATGAGATACAGAACGTTTTTAGCCGATGTTTGAACGAATATCACATACATATGTGAATTACTGATTAATTGCCTTGGCGATGCTGTTAAGGGCATCCGATGAGATCAGTGATTGTAGGCTATATCGTTCTCTGAGTTAAATGAAACAGCCAAAGTTATAGGTCATCGCTGTGAACATAACACATTGATGAGATGAACCTATCATAAAGCTGTAGAATATCGCAAAAAATATCACATTTCACGTTCAATAGAAAAGCACATTTCCACACCATGCTGACTTATCGGTCAAAGGTTAATGTAACATTACCTCTACAAAAAATGTATCCATGTTTTAGAACAATGCCCAGCACCTCCAGTCTCTTTGTAGTCTGAGTTCAGGGTACCACAGTTGCGCTGGACAGAAAGATGTATTTCCAAATGCTTTCCATCCGAAAACAAGAAGATTTAAAATCCCCTCTTTCTCCTTTAAAACGAATATCCCTTTAGTGGTGAATACGTTTTCATTTGATCAGAAAGTAAGCATTCTGAGCACTTGAGATGAAACGATGTCTTTATGCTGTTCGGGACAGCAGCCGTTCTTGTGCACTGTGTTCTCATGTCTAGTCGTTTCAATGGGCCCGGCATATTATTCAATGAGGCGGGGTTTGAGAAAACAGCCACTCCCATAGCACACGCCCTTCATGAGCAGACTCACCAACAAGACGTCTGCTTTACAAAGGGCCCAGCCGGTGTTACGTCTAATTCTGTGTCCTGCCGAATTCTGGGACCCTTTCGAAAGTGCGCATGCGCCACCTAAAATGATGTACAATCTATTAGTGTGTGTGAGTGCGTGATTTCTCGTGGGCTTTTTGTGTCAATTGCTCCCGAAGTGTTTTAGTTCGGGAAAGGATTACTAAAAGGTTAGCTAGCTATCGATGGTGGCTTGCTCTGCAAACATCTTGTGATTTTAGCGATTTCTGAATAAAAGTTAATAGTATCTACTTTATCTACACCAGCCTCGTCTTTTTAAGGTTAATTGATGTCTAAATATTTCTAAATATTATTTATAGATATATCGAATTTTTTCATGCTTTTTCTGCTTTATTTAACATACTTCGTTTCGAAAGGGTCACTGAATCCGGCAGGACACAGAATTAGGCGTAACACCTGTACCATATTAGAATGACGATAGGTTTCTATCAAAAGCTCAGTTTTAAATTCATATGTATTTCATTTACAGGGCGACCAGGGCCTATTATATAGCCCTGTCAATTGTGTTATTTTGCATTCAGTGCATGTTTAGCAAACTGAGTATAAAATATTTGTTTGACCTCATCCTTATAAAGGGAAAAATAAAGAAATCATAGCTGAGGAAAAGATTGCATGCGTTAAACCATTAACCAGAAGATTTGCATACAGCTCTTGCACCTCCTATTATTATTTTAGATATATTTAGACCAAACATTACACAAAAAATACTATTGGCCAATGGCATGGCCTATATAAAATCACTAATCACTGGAACTAAATTCACCCTGGTTATGTTAAATCTATCTTTTTTTATTTTACATTTGACAGATGTGATCTCAAAGGTGGTCTAATTCCCACTGATATACACATGGAGGGAGGGAAGATACACATTTTTAATTTACAACATGTCAGTGAGATAAGGCATTGACATGTAGTCGTGAACTAGAAGACCCATCTTGGCAGATTTTATACAGCCTTATCAGTCTTTTCTGGAATGTGATGATCGTTTTTAGTTGATAGCAGCGAATGGCACGATTTGAGCATATAGATGTTCTTGAACATTTTACTCACATTTAGATTCCTACGATAACTACATTTTCAGTATGAATAGTTATCTCATTCTACTTCTAAGATAAGAAAGGCTATACAATATACATAAAAGTAACATACAGCACAACTCAATGATTGTAGTAAGCCTACAGTATAGAATTATAGACTGTTTTATGTTGGCAAACGTACTGTAAGTGGGGCTTGCTATTGCTTAAGGTTAAGCTTACATGAATACTTTTATACTTACATAATAATCTTTGGTTGTTTGATGTTTGTGTTGCAGAATCTGAGCATCGTATTAGTATTTAACTATGGTATTTAAGGAGTTCAGACATCTGTGCCTACTGGAAGCCTAACATAATAACAGCCAACAGCTTTACTTTGCCTTTACTTTGGCTACAACATTAGTGTGTACAGAGAATGTGTACCAGGCTTTGCAGAAGCAGCTGATCCATACTGTAAAATTGTAACTTGAAGAGCAGTCTGTGTAGGCTATATAGTTCTATATGAGGCTAATGCTAGTTAACCAATGAAGGAAATACAGATATTTGAACACATTCACTACAAAATAAAGTATGCTTTATTGAAAACAAAGCCTATTTTCTCTGACCCTGGTCTTTCTTTGTTGGTAGACTAAAATTGTTACAATGTTAAAATTAAATTACGATGTCAAAACTTTATGGCAAAATCTCTATTGCATAACAGAGATGAACAAGATATGTGATGCAGGTCTCTGCATGTCATGCTTACTATATATTGATGGATTTTTTGTTTTATACTTAAATTTTTGATGTCATAACATTCAGGTGAAAATGTAAATTCTGAAATTTGTAATCAATTATTAATTTCAATATTCTAATATATTCCAATGTTAAAGAATATTGGGATATTTAAAATATTCTCACTGTGCATGGTACAAATGATGCCCAAGGATAGCTGACCTTAATCCTAACATTAGGAATGCCAGGATCTATGGGAATAAAATATGTCTGACTGTATTGAAAGGACAACATCTTTTCCCATTATTAAGCATTAAGCATTTGCAGAGTCCAAACAATAGTGAATGAATTACTCTTTCAATGAGTGACATATTAAAGCCCTTTACTTCTGTCCCACACATGACAACATATAGTTGTCAGGCAAAGAGCACATGTAACTAAATATTTCTCCAGCTCTACCTGAGGGAACAAAGAAGCCAGAACAAAACATCAATTTGACCATCCACAAGACCCCAAGGGTAATGAGGGAATTTAGGATGTGGGGGAAGGGTAATGGTCATGCAACTTTTTGGGTTTGACTCTTGCCACAGTCCCTGAACTATACATGTTGGTTATGTAGTTGCTCTTCTGTATGTCTGCACACTTTTTTCTTCAGTTTCCACCTCTATGAATTGTAAAGATTACTTGCTTAAACCATGTAGCTATAATTAAGGCGTAAATGAGAAAACCCTATAGAATTATCAATGATACTGATAATTATCCACAGCCATTTAGGAATTGGTTTATTTTTGAAGTGGCAATTTTTTAGTTACAGAAAAACAATAGAAAGGGAAAAACAGATATTTAACCCCACATACCAGTGTGAGACATCTGACATGGCTGACAAAGGATAAGCTGCATCATTCACCTACTGATGGTCACTGTGGTTCTTCTGGCCAAATTATTTCCATGGCCTGCTCAGTTACAAAACTGTACTTTAGGATGGATCCAGTGCAGATCAAATGCATGTTTGTAGAGACCACGATGATACTGAGGATAACGTGAAGGACATGAAGATAAGGAATTAGAGATAGGAGTGCACTATGGTACTTTAATAAACATATTTCTATTGGTTAATGTTATATTTTCAGATCCATTAAGAATGACTCCAGATGCAATAACCATTTCTACTTTAGAGCTGACCTATAGGGCAATATTTGCGGCTTAAAGATGGGTCGAATCCACATTGAAATCCAATGCATATCCTCTTATCTGGAAGAGGCCAGTGTCTCATGTTGATAATGCATAAAAGGGAGTGTGCCTGTTCAATATATTGAAATCCACCAACCACCATCTATTGACAACAATGATGGTGACATTTTTAAGATCCTTTGGAGTGACATGTAGACCTCTAAGTGGAAGCTTCTGCTACAGGCCTTAATGCTTATGGTTCTATACATCTATTTATATTATATTTATAGTAGTAGTAGATATGATGCAGTACAGATTCACTTGTACCCCATGTCTATTTAATATATGGCTCACAGCAAGGCCTTTGTCATTGGCTTGCAATAACATCTTGGCGTGGTTGGACTATGTAAAGTCAGCACATCATTGACAGGATTGTCCCATACAGTAAAAAACATGACAATTTATTTTATATATTATTTATGTTATTTACAAAATATTGCAAGCCCCTATGGAATGACTGATAACTGAACACCTAAAAATGTCCATAAAACTAAACAAAATGTTCTGCCTGACAATAACAGGCAGTAAAATGAAATGCCACACTTGTAATTATGGGCTTTACGTCCTTGAAGCTTTGAATAAACACATTTGAAAATGTCTTAGATTATGTAAAGATTCATGGATTTGGTGAAATAAATTTCAAAGAGAAAATAACAGTTTCCTTCTTGGAAATACAATTATTTAATTAATAATTGATCCTGCCAAATTTGACCTAAGGTGAACTGCATGTGACATGTATTCCTTTGCTGGATGTTGGAGAATAGACATCAAATAAATGTATTCTAAGTCCATGGTCAGGGGAGCATGAGGCAGGAGGGAGGAGGGGGAAAGGATGAAATTGATTGAATCAGCCTTGTTTTTAGATTAGAATTGATGGCAAGAGGAGAGAAAAAATGTTGAGATTGAATGACACATCTAACAATATCATTACAGTTTGGGGATTCAATCTTTATTGGATCACCCTTTCAGGCAGCACCACAATAACACGCAAATATGGACAATGACAGATCCCGGTGTTGCATTTATTGAATTATGGAACAGGTTCTGGAGCACCACAGAGCCCACATAACAACAATTAAAGGCATTACTCACACCTGTGTCAATTTCTCACTATGTTCCTTATTTGTCCTCTTACTGTCAAAGGCACAAAGGTGATGCACATCACTAGATGCAAGCTTAAGTTTAAAATGTGTTCCATATTTTCTATTGTGATGTGTAACCATATCTGACACTTTGATGATTAATGGAACATACAATAAGTCCTATGATCAGACTCTGTTGACCATGAATGACCACCCCATGTTCATTGCTTCATGATGAACCATGGTTCCAAGCAGTGAAATTGCACAAACATTCCTCCCTTAGTGCAGGGTTGCACTCCGTGCACATACCATGCCTTCCTTCAGGCCAGCTCACACTCTTCCAAAGATTCCACAGACTGTCAACTTCCTGTTTGTTTTCATAGCTTTGAGTTTAAAATATGCGGCCGCTGCCACACTGTGAATGAAGTTCTAAGTATTGCTTTAATGAAACAACAAAACAACAACAAATGCCACATTCTCTTGGTGCCCTGCTGCATGTATTCAGAGCCAACCCTCAGATTATACTGTAGTGGTGTATCATGCTACACAATTCAACTGTGTGAGAGACAGCTTAATAATGTAGCTCTTACCTTTGGAACAAGGTACTTTCCTGATCTACAAATATCCTTATTTGGCAAGCGTTATGTGCGGTTAATGTGCCTTTTTTTTCAGACTTTTGAGGCTGTAATCACATACCTTGCATAGTGTTAACTTGACACTACAAATAGTATAGTGTCAGTTTACTATGTAATTACCTTTGATTTCAAAGCACTATCCATAACATCTTAATGTATGTAGCTCAACCACAAAACATAAATATAATCACCACAAAAATGACCAATAGCCTAATATGCAGTGGTTTAATTGAAGGATCATATTTACAATAATTACAGGATTAGCCTGTACACATCATGGCCCAAAATGTTATTGTGAACAATCTTGACATTTCAGCATCACATTTCTCAAATATAATGAAGGCATACAATACATTCACTGAGTTCTGAGTAGGCTACACCTGCCTTTTGGAAAAAGACAAAGGGCTGTTTGGAGAAGAAGTCTCTCTTTCAGTGTAATTACAGACTCAACAGAGATTACTTCATTGAAATGATGCCCCTCCCTTTGGTACTTCCATTTCTCTGTCTACCATCAAGACAGGGCCCCTTCAATTACAGTGGGTGGGTCTAGTCACAATCTGACATCTATCATGCAGCATTTTTAGAGAAACAGAATGATACATGAAGCAGTCCAACTAAGGTCAACAAATGACAAGCTCTGCCACTGAACTAATGAGAGTTATGTAGTTCTTCTGGTTCATGCGAGCCTGGATTACGTCTCAAGGCTTCCAGAAGCTCTACAAGCTTCTCCTTTTTGTGGTTTGAACACTAATTTCTCCACAAGCTCAGCGGTCGAAGCCGGGTTATTACTGAGCTTTCATTAAGGGTATCACCACTTGTGCACTCATAACCAAATTACTAGCCCAACACATCCCTCATCTCAGACTCAGACGGTCTAATGCGCCAAAGAGCCAGGACATTTACAATATCTACAGTCGGGATCAGTTGCCATTAGAGATTGCAAGGACACCGCTCTTAAAAGGAAGACAGAGGCAGTGTGGGAAATTAGATTAGATTAGATAGTATAGAGACAGTCATTACTACAGCAAGGGGTGTGACAGAAGATTGGACAAAAGTATTTTGTACAGGTGTCTGTGTGTGTGTGTGTGTGTGTGTGCGTGCGTGTGCATGTGTGTGTATGTTAGAGAGAGAGAGAGTGTGTGTGTGTGTGTGAGAGAGAGAGAGAGAGAGAGAGAGAGAGAGAGAGAGAGAGAGAGAGAGAGAGAGAGAGAGACATTTGTGAGTGTGTTTGGGTAACCATAGTGTCATAGTGTCACATTAGTAAAAAAGTGAGTCTCTGCTTTCAGATTCAGATTCAGATAGAAATACTTGCATTTGCCTATCCGATTAGGCTAATGCAGGCATTATTAACCTACATTACCAGGATTAACTTGCTTTAGGTTAGCACAAACTGCTGTTACCACATCTGGAGTCAATACAAACCACAAGATCAGCCCCAGCATTCCCAAATAGCATTGATGGACTCACTATAGCCTAGGGGATGTCTATTTTTCAGTGCACATGTATAATGGTTGATATCATAATTTCTCTAATAACTAGTTCAAAATATCACCCTGAAGCAAATGACTTACACAATGGTAATGACATTGCCAGTATCTGGTTTTCATGGGGATTTGTAGGTAAATTGGTAAACGTATAGCCTTCGAACACAATGAGTATTCAATGTATCTTACCTCACTTTCAAATCATTTAACTTTTGCACATTTAACTATATTATTATTATTATTATTATTATTATTATTATTATTATTATTATTAAAGAAATAAAATAAATACATAACAAAGACAAATTAATGTAACCTATATTAGGATTAGGCCTGTTCAACGCGATCCTTTATCGATATATCCTTTATCGAGGTATTCAAGCGCCATCTAGTGTTCAGTAAAAACAATCCCAAAGTTACATTTCTCTTTTTCAGTTTATTCTTAAAGGTTTTCAGAAAGTTCAGTTAGTAGCCTAAGTGAAAAAAATAATAATAACAAAGCAAAAAGAAAACGATCTTAATTTAAAAGATCTGGTCTGTTAATCATCCCGTTCTACGTACGGTGACGAGTTCTGATGTTTGAATTTAACAGGTTTTAGGACCCGGCAGCAGATGTTCGTGAAAATCACATGATTTTTATTTCGAAGTTAGTCGGTCGCATGTTTCCTTGTTCTGGTAGTATTCGCCGTAATAATAATAATTATTATTATTATAATAATAATAATTATTATTATACATTTTATTTGTAACGGACTTTACATTAATACTATAAAGACTGTAGCTTGTTAGTAATGGCATTACTACTATAGGCTACATGGCTGTGAAGATCCTGTTTTTCGCTGCAGTTAATTTGGCATATTTAGCTGTAAACGGAAACTTGGTAAGATACATAAAATAATGGGCATGGGATGGGAAGCACTAATCGTATTATTTATTTGTCATTTCTGTCATTCAAAATGTAGGATATTTTAATGACGTATTACCTTCATGTTGTTTGATATGTTAATATTCATAGTAATAGTCATTTTTCAGTCTTTGTAATGTGCTACTTTAGAAATGAGCATGCCACATATAGCAGTCTGTTCATAGATAATTCAATTATATGATATTGATATGGCTAGTACATTATAATATTTAAATTCTAATGCTTTACATTTTCGCAAAAACTACACTGTAAATGTTGCAAATCTACTCAGTCACAATTTTTGTTTTAAGAAAATTATGGATTTCTTGCAGGTCTCTGGGGGCAGAACCTTCTCTGTAGACTACAAGAACAACTGTTTCTTGAAAGATGGGAAGCCATTCCAATTTATATCTGGCAGTATTCACTATTACAGAATCCCACAGTACTACTGGAAGGATCGGCTGCTCAAGATGTATATGGCAGGGCTAAATGCAGTCCAAATGTAAGTCAATAGGCTACTTACATTGTCCTTTATGCAATTCTTTGTATGTAAACATTGAAAATGCAATAATATACTCTGTCTATCCACACAGATATGTGCCTTGGAATTTTCATGAGTCAGTACAGGGGGTGAATGACTTTTCAGGGGACCGAGATTTGGAGCACTTCCTGGACCTAGCAAACCAAACCGGTCTTCTGGTGATCCTGCGACCGGGGCCGTATATATGTGCTGAGTGGGAAATGGTAATCGCATTTTATTCTGGTTTTATCCAAATCTATTAACTGTTGCATATCAAAAACAATCTGCCCTATGCAGTAACTGCTATACTGATGTGCTAATTTATGTTCAACATCGATTATTTCTTCTGTTCCTATCTGACACAGACACAAAATATTTAATAGAAAATGATTTTTATGTAATATTTATAATGTACTAATAATAAGTAATACTATTTTAACTGTTTGACATGTCAAACATACAGCTGTCTTTCTGATAATCTCAAAATACATCCTGTGTGGCTAGTTCTAACTGTCATACTGTCCCTTTCCTCATCAGGGTGGTTTGCCAGCTTGGCTACTTCAGAAACCCGGTATCATACTACGCTCTTCTGATGCAGGTTGGTTTACCTGTTGCTCCTCCTTTCTCTTTGCTAAATTGTTACTCTTTTGACTACTAGCACTGTGTTTCAGATTACCTACAGGCAGTGAACCACTGGCTATCTGTTCTCCTCCCGAAAGTGAAGCGCTGGCTTTATTCCAACGGGGGTAACATTATAACTGTTCAGGTACAATATTTAGTAGCCCAGGCAGGCACTTTTGAATTAGTACACTGAATACACTGTGTAGGCTATCAGTATGTCTTTTAATAAACATCCATGCCGTTTCAGGTTGAGAACGAGTATGGAAGTTACTATGCTTGCGACTACAACTATATGCGGCATCTGCAGACGTTGTTCCGCTTCTTCTTGGGCGAAGACACTGTACTTTTCACCACTGACGGCAACACAGACAAGGAAATGACATGTGGCACTCTAGAAGGCTTATATGCCACCATAGACTTTGGCACAGGTTGGTTTTGTAGATATCATACCATATCTATGGCATAACCCTGTTTTGTCTGAGTCTGTATTCGCTTTTGCAATAAAACGCATACAGTAATTTACTGCGTTAGGCTTAGAGATCTTTAATGCATTTAATTTTCTGTTAAATATTTATCAGGTACAGTTTAAATGTAGCTAGTAACATGCTGATTAAAGTGTTGATTGTAGACCTTTGTTTCTACATCCAGACACAAATATATCAGCAGCCTTCAAACGGCAAAGGAGGTTTCAACCACAGGGCCCCTTGGTGAGTTCATTCATTATTATTTATTATTTCTCATTCTGTGAATGTAGAAATAAATGAACAGAATACACAATAGATTTACCTTTTCACCGGTTATTACCGGTTATTACTGTTTACGCAGGTGAACTCAGAGTTCTACACTGGCTGGCTGGACCACTGGGGAGACCAGCATGCTGTTGTTGATACCAAGACGGTCAGCCGTATGCTTGAAGAAATGCTGTCCATGGGGGCCAGTGTCAACATGTATGTCGCTTTAACATGAATCCCTCTGGGTTCAAACCTATGCCATCCATTGCTATTGAGAGGCCAAAAACATACGTGTATATTAGTAAACAAGCAATGGTTCGTGATGAAGAGAAAACACTTTTTTTTTTTCTCCAGATATTTTAATACATTAATACAGTATTTTCCACTCTACCTTTTCAGGTACATGTTTGAAGGAGGGACTAATTTTGGTTACTGGAATGGTATGGTCCCATCATACAATACTATTATCTCAGGGTCCAGGTTTTTGGAAAACTGATTAAGTAACCAATGCATCCCACCCAAAGGGGCTGATCATGACACCAGGTTCCGCTCTGTGGTGACTAGTTATGATTACAACGCACCGATGTCTGAGGCAGGAGACCCCACAGAGAAACTGTATGCTATCAGGGATATCATTAAGCAGGTGCTGCCCAGTGCACAGCTTTTCATATGTTGTGGAGAGAGTCTCCATTTACATTGACTAAGTGTTTCCAAGTTATTGTTTATTGGGCACCGTTTTGTTTTCAGTTTAGACATGTTCCACCTGGTCCCATGCCACCAGCAACTCCCAAGTTTGCCTATGGCTTTGTGACCCTAAGAAAGGTACAAGTCCAGTTGTATTTAAGGTTCATTATCAGCGTAGATGTCTCAACATGCTTAGCATTAAAAGCCAGATACACTATTTGGGAGATAGTAGGGCATACATACAGTATATATAGACTGCTTGTTCTGTTAATACACAAACACAATACATATGGTGTAAGCACTGATGCAAACCATTAAATATAATTGTGCCAGGCTTTATAAGTAAACCTTTAATTCTAAAGTTTTGGATCACTTTCTACAGGTTGGCAATATCAGCAGTCTTTTGGGCACCCTCTCGCCACAGGGGCCAGTCAAATCTCAGTATCCTCTCACATTTGAGGAGATAAAGCAGGTATGATAGCTCTGCAGGTTAACATATAGCTAACCACAAATGGTTTGTACACATCTCAATAAACAAAGACATTCTAGGCTGTTTTGTCTGCAACCTGTTGTCCTTTTGTGTTGTATTGTAGTACTATGGATATATGCTGTATAGGACCAAACTGCCCAGAGACCTGTTGGAGCCCACGCCACTCATCTCGCCACTGAATGGGGTTCATGACCGTGCCTATGTGTCTGTCAATGGGGTAGGTGCTCACAATGAAGTGTTTTTGTCCAGCCAGTCCCATTACAAGTTTGATGGTAACCCATAAGGATATAATAATATAATATTGTCATAGTGTACTAAATGTTACGTATTATCTGTCCTTAAACAGAATGACTTTGTAAATATCAGGGAAAGCTATGATCCCTAGTTGATACTACAAAGGAGAGAACAGGTTAAGGATTTATTTAAAATATATATTTAAGAGTTTGTGAAATATGTTTATTAGTAGGTATTGGGCCGACAGGTTTCAATAAGAGCAAAATAGATAGGTTAATTGATAGTTTCGTCACACTAAACAGGTTGCATCTAGACTGCTCCACCACTTATAATGCAACCAGTCAACTAGTATAGATTTAACTTATGGATCACTGGCAGTTAACACGCTATGACCCATACAAGGCATACTAATACAAAAACAATACCAAATAAATAAATACAACATGAAACTGGTTGCTGTGATTGAGCTCCTTGTTATGAGTGATTATGTGTTAACAGGTGTTCCAGGGCGTTCTGGAGAGAGACACCATACTAGTGATAAAAGTCTCTGGACAGGAAGGAAACACCATGGACATTCTAGTGGAGAACATGGGCAGAGTGAACTTTGGCAGCAAAATTATTGACTATAAGGTAATGCTGTTAGTCCACACACATCCAACAGGAAATGGGTGAAATAATAAATAATCAAACTTCATAGAGGGCACTTATATTTTTTGGGCATATGTCAATTGTGTACAGCAGTATTTCTCAAAGTGTGGTCCGCAGCGTATTGCCTGGGTGTCTGCGAAAGAATTAGTTATACATTAAAATAACAAAAAAGAATAAAAACTTTTTAAAAAATTGGGAAAAGTGCATATCTGTCTACTATATAAGATCAAACTAGCTAAATTAATAACATTTCCAAATAGTTCCAAAGGCCTCTAAGAATATATGGCAGGAAGCATATCAAAGTCCTTATAGTCTTATATAATGTCTCTGAGTATATGCTTAAAGGCAGGGTCGGTCATTCGTTCTAACTCAAATCAAAACAGTATTGCTCTGCGGTCCTCTGTAATAACTTGTTACTTCTACACAGCCCTGGCTCTGTAAATAGTATCATAAACAAAGTGCCAAACACTGCTCGTATCAACAAAGCCTTTGCGAAGGCTACTCTTTGCTTCACAATGCATTTTGATGCGTGATGTGGTCCCACAGGGGACCGTGGAGCGATACTGTTTGGATTAGAGCTCGAAGTTAGCAAGAATTAATATCATGAGTGGGTCCTTGGGAGATTTTCTCCCATGTAAGGGGTCCCTGTCCCAAAAAAGTTTGAGAACCCCAGGTCTACAGTATACTATAAAACTGTCTGAGGCTATTGAATGCAAAGCTTTATAAACCACATTCATATTTTAGGGATAGTTGATGGGAATGTTGTAATTTGTTTGGCATTTCGCAGGGCCTTGTGAGCAACCTGATATTAGGTAATGAGGTACTGACTGACTGGGAGATCTTCCCTCTGGACATTGATGGAGCCATAGCCAGTAGATGGCCGTATCCAGACAATCATCCATCCTCCCCTCAGACAGAGTCTTTAGTTGGGCCAGTTTTCTACATGGGGACCCTGCAGCCCAATGGTTTGGCATGGGACTCCTTCCTTAAGCTCAACGAATGGACAAAGGTATTGTTTGTGTGCTGAACCACACCTTCTCACATGCGCTATATACACCAAATAAACCTAAGCTTCGTGTATGAATCAGGCATATTAGATTTTAATAATGCATACCGTAATACAAAACCTGGTAGAACACTTTATAGTCAAAATGGTACTGAATATTGTAGGCAAAACATGTTAACTTTATCATTACAAAGATATTGAACATTAGTCACATTTGTCAATAATATTATGTCCTGCTTTGTTTTCCCATCAGGGCCAGGTGTGGATAAATGGTGTCAATCTAGGCAGATACTGGCCAGCCAGGGGCCCTCAACAGACCTTGTATGTCCCCGGACCCCTGCTTAGCACCAGCCAGCCCAACAACATCACAGTGCTGGAGCTAGAGCAGGCCCCGACACACATGCGTGTTCTCTTCATGGACCGGCCTCAACTCAACAGCATTGCAGGAAGGTCCTGACAGCAGCAACAATAGCAAATGGGCTTTCATGTACATGCATGCATCATTCCAATGGGGGTTAATTTGTAACAGAATACATGAAGTGTTAACTAAATCACAATAATTAGCTCAAAGAGTTACATCTGTTTTATTGCTTTAGCTTCAATTCAGCAGCGTGTACAATGTCATAAATTGTTAAATCGCAAAACGGAATATGTACACCTTGTGTGAAGAGGTGCTGGCTGGTAAACAACAAGGAAAAGTCAAAGGAAGCTGCACACTCTGGAGCTCAGATGCATGAAGTTTAATAAACAACCAACGTTTTGACAGACGGTTTCTTCCTCAGGGTACAATGTAATAAACTGACAATAGTATATCTTGACAAACATACAGAATGACTGACAGCGTTGTAGTAATTTTCTTAAACTTAATCAAGTAAGTCTAAAATTGAAAATAGCACCCAAGCAAGCAAATCTCATAATCTCAACATCTTTATATTTAGGCAGTGGATGTACAATTCAGTTGTTGCGTGACACTGGTTAACCACTACTCTCATTATCATGCTCTCTGGGGTGTGACAGACACCAGTATCACCACAATGTGATATTAATGTCTAGACAAATCACACCATGACAATTCACTTCAGTATACAAACTTCATTATCATTATTAGTAGTAGTATTATTATTATAGTATCAATGACGATGAGGGAGCCTGGCTCCATCAATGCTAATCTACTTGGCTGTTAGGTCTTGACAGATGTGGCATTGGCTTTGCGATGTGCCTGGACACAGCGTGGGCTGCAGAATGAATAATCAGAGTAGCTAAATGGTATTTTTCCTAGGAGAGACTCTCCACACAGCCAGCACCTCCTAAATCACAAAAACACAGAAAACTAAACTAGTCACAAGAAAGAAACGTATGAATAACAACTTAACCAGCTTTGGACAGGTAACTCTTACTTGACATTGGAGATGCCAACTCCCATTGCAGCCTTCTGCTCTGCTAGCCTCTTCTCAGCTGCCAGTGCTCTCTATGTTCCAGAATACATTACACATTTAAAAAGCAACTGCAGGAGCCCCAACCTGTCTGAAATAAAACAATAACCTAATATTTAAAACACACCTTTTCACGGTCAGAGAGAGAAATGAACCTCCTCTTCTCTTCAGCCTCGTGCTCTAGTTTCTTTTTCTCCTCTTTATGCTCTCTCTCTCTCTGTTTCTTGGCAGCCTTTTGAGCTTTCTTTTTCTCAATCTTTTTCAATTCAACCTCTGCCGTTAGTGGCCCCGGTACCTAGAACGTGAGGCAACTCAGTTCATTATGTCAATTACAGAGTGGAAAAAGCCATCCACGTGCTTCTGTAATTTAAATCATTTTAATTATCACAACCAAAATCTGTGAAATTTGCCTTCTGTACAGCTTGGTGAATTGCTTAAATCTACAGTATCACTACAACATATCACCTTAGGCATTGTAAACAATGACTATAGTTCTATTTTCTACCCCCACCCACAACAATCAGTGCACATTAATTTGGTTCCCCTATCTGGAATATAAATTGTGTTTTGTTCAGCTTGACTTCTCCTGTTCTTCACCTGTTTCAAATTTGTTCACTTCCTATGATCACGTTATCAGAACGTGCCAGAGGTGTCCTACGGAAGCAACCCTGCACCATCTAGGCAATAAACATTCTACATCAAAGTTCCCCCAGGCAAAAACACTTTGAATGGCGTTTATTTAAAAGACGTCTACATTTTCGCTTTAGTAATCAGCAAATGGCAGGTTTGAATTACAGGATGAATGTCACTGCAAACATGACTTACCTGTGCTTTGCTATAGTCGTACTTTTCAGGATTCTCACCCATATATTTGCGAAAGACATTCCTAGTCTCCTTGTCAGGGGCAACAATATATGGGGTCTGGCCTTTATTATCCCTGTAGAAATTAATATGGAAATGTTAAGTTTTTCTGCATATTTACATTTACTGTTTTTGTGCGTACATACACAGGTGTCTCAAAACAATGGACCCAATTTCAATGCAATATATTTGAGGTTTTTCTGAAGTAAACTTTATATTCCTATATAAGTGGAAATATTCATTCATCGACTGTGGTTGCAAAGACATAGCCAAAGCGGTTCCATCATTTTGAAACGCACTGTATTATGCCATTACTATGTCAATACACGGTGTACCTGCAGGCTGGGTTTGACCCGGCATCCATCAGCAGCTTTACTACAACCTTCTGTGCAGCTGCTGAGGCAACATGTAGGAGAGTGAAACCTGCGGAGTCTATGGGCTTGTTGAGAAGATCTAAAGGACTGAGACTAGCAGCTGGCGGATCACACTGTTCTGGACTCTCCGTTGCTTTTGCAGGTATCTGGAGAAGGCTGCATAAGGAGTCCACATCCCCAATCTTACAGGCCGTGTAGAGCGCATCTCTCACAACATATTCCCATGAGTCGTCATCATCATCCTCTCCTGGAGAGTTACAGTGAGAAACAGAATCAAGACTGAAGGTACTACTCTAGTAAATTGGGTAAATCCTAGGAAACACAATGTGAAGACACAGCAATAACCTACCTTCCACTTGGTTATTCATGTGCATGTTCTTCACATTATTTTTTGCTGGTTTCTCGTGAGTGTGCTTTACTGTCTCCGGCACCATAGCCAGCTCAGCCACCTCCTTTGGGTGTGCTTCTTGTACGTCCTTCACTGGGAGAGAGAAAGAGACATATACAACCAACCATATGCTATGTTTTAAATGATAACTAAAAAGGACTACCACACAACACCAGAAATATTCAGACTAAAGAGTCTTCCATTTTCTCTGGGCATGTTACAGAAAGTAGAAAGGTGCAAATAGTTCCCAGTGTTCAGTCCGTTTGGGCTTTCCTCATTGCAAAAAACAACCTTCGAAATGGTAAAAACCATGCCTCTAGTCTGAATTATTCTGATGGTCTGTGTTTGAGTCCTTCCCTTCTACTGTTTTCTAACCTACACACCAGAAAGGACGACATATTACTATGGAGACATTTTCACAATCCTCAATTATGTCAACCACTATACAATAGATCGAATTTAAAGTTGAAACCTCTTGTATTTTGGTCTGATGAAGTGTTAGTGTCAAAGAGTGCTGGATTGGCATGCAAGTAGCTCTCCACTTATACCTTGTATGTTATCCTATAATTTTATAGTGTTTTTAATGTTGTAGGTGGATACTGTTCTGCTACAATATGGGGTTCGGTTCAAATTAGCTTTCCGTCAGATGTCAGAACAAACAACATGGATAAGCTACAGGCGACAGTTACACACCCTCAATCTGCTTTTTATATCCCTCCTTTCTCCTCCTCCTCTTTCTCCTACTGGGTTCTATCTCATACTCTCGGAGGTCAAGGGTTCCCAACGTCATCTCCACAGTCTCCAGCAGAGTCTCGCCTTCCTCCTCGTCCTCTGAACTGGAGTAGTCTGCTTCCACTGGTAGAAACATACAAAATAAAACAAGGAAGGAAAACGGCTTGTCTCACTGTTTAAGCAGCTGCTCACCACCTCTGGTCTGTATTTAGCCCTGTTGAACGCGACTGCATGTAACTGCTTTCTAGTTGCTAAATTGATATATAAAGAGCAGCAAATCCATGAGGCGGAGCTTGCAAAATGACGATGTTTTTACTAGGCTAGAGGGTAAAATACCTCAAGTGCTATTTAGATTGTGAAGTCATGTGATTCAAAACTCACCATTTTCTTGGTTGGGGCTTGACAATTCTGTAGATGTAGGGATCTTTTTCCATACCTTCTTAGAAGGACTTAAGATTGTGCAGAGTTCTGTATCCTTTTCTGTATAAATATTTTCCATAGACATCATAGTCAGGCCATTAAACTGCAAGTTGACTGTGTTATTATGAGAGATATACATTTTAACTTGAACCTTACCGTATATATGAACCGTAGAGAGTAAGTTGTGTACTCTCTGTACTTCCCGAAACGTTGCTCTGCGTGTGGCAAAGGGGATAGTGCGGATCCTGCCATCCCTCCTCTCCAACGGGGCTTCCCGACCACCAAAGAAAATGGTTTTATTGTAGCTAGGGGCACGTAGAAATATCACAGAGGCCTCGTTCAAATGTTGAGCCCAGCTACCCATAAGATCTTGGATTTCCTGCAAATAAACCCAAACAAGCAATGGCAATTGTTACAGTGCAAAAAGAAAAATGCTGCTAGCTTGAAACGACAAGGACGGTTGCACCTTGCCTTGACCGATGCGGCCTCATTGTGTCGCCTCAGGGCTGCACCAGCTGACTTGGGGGCGTGGCTACGGTTTTGGGCATCTCTGAGACCCTGTGCGGTGCCTCTCTTTGCTCGCACTGTGTATCGGTGGAAGGTCTTGTGCTGAAGAACCTCATTCCTGTCACATAAATGCATACAAATGAACAGAGGGTGGCACTCTTCTGGGCACACCGCTAGTTACAAAGAAAACTGTCTTGTATGAAACAGAGTTTTATATATAAAAAGCGGCATTAACCCTTGAAAGACAGCACCAGCAAAGTGCCCTCCACCAGTCATGAGAATAACCCATAAAGTCTTGATACTTATGGTCTTTAGAGATGCCACCATATCTTCACCACCATCAAACTTAAATAACAAACAAGATGAAAATAAAATTAACCCAAATTCTGAAGGGTGTATTTATATGAATATCTTATGGTTGATTTGTTCATCAACCTCTCCTTTGTTAACTCACCTTGCTCTGGAGAACACAGCGGAAAACTGCTAGATATTGTCCTTGTGAGTTCTGGAAAACCACCTTGCTGGATTGCCGGCTAGGGACTGAATTAAGTTCGTAACTCTCAGTAATGCTGCAGGAGATGTTACTGCTTTTTCCTGTCCAGTCACTTTCAGAATCCTCCTCCCCAGAATCAGAATCAGAGCCCGATATACTTGACATGTCTCCTGCAATGGGACAGGGTGGAGTCATCTGTTAGACAAATTACACTTTCAGGGTACTACTGTATTGAGAATCTGAAAGATTCCTCACCACTTCCCGTCTTTCTCTCAAATTCCTCCACTGTGACCGTTGATAGTCCTATAATCTTCTGTCTCAAGTTAAACCGATGCCAGTCAATCTTATAATGTTCCGCCTGAGAAAATATGAAAACGTGATTTAATCCCTACCTCTAAAGAACTATATAACAATAAACAATTGTTAAAACCCATTTTTATGAATAGTGTTAGTCTATTTACCTGTTCTTCGCGGTTGTTGAAGGAGCACTGACAGGTTGAGCAGACCATCCTGTCTGGCACCTTTCTAGAAAGGCTGATCTCCCTTTGTCTGTCGTCATTTGCACAATGGTCTATTCCTGTTTTATGGACAGAACAAGAAAATCTGCATTAAATATATTATAGTATGGTTCTGACAGTAAATTCTGTCATTGCTCTAACATACTTACGGCCTTTAATGGAATCAATTTGAGACTGCTCCTGGATAGTGGTTACTTCTTTCAGGTCTGTTACTCTCTCGTCTTGGAGACAGATGTCAAATACAGAATGGTAGTTTTTGCAAGTAGTCATCGTTGCAAGGTAGCCTCAATCATATTTCAAGTCTATGGATATATGATAATCAATATAGGACTACAGGTTTATTGATTGTCTTTACTGACTAGTAAGTAGCCTAGCTACGGTACCATAGCCAACTGCTCAAAGTAATGTGGCTACGGTACTAAACTGGACTATCACTGTATACTATATGTACGGTAGCAGCTGGCTCTAACAATTGGAGCAGTATGCGAATAAGTGCAAATGTTACTACACGTAGGTATAGATTATATAAAAGCGGGTCGATATAACGATTAGCCTACTGTATAAAAATGTGACATGCAGCAAAGATCACGTACTGCTTGCTTTTTCTACGGAACCTCAAAAGCGTCAAAGACTCTTCCTAGCTCATTACTGCCCCCACCCTACGATATCTGCAACGACGACTTGCGTTGTCAAATAAAATAATACTATCCACTAGGCCTGCTATACTAACCAACTAAACTAACAACTAAACGATCGATGACATCACTCTATTGTCCCATATCTCTAAAACAATGTAGGCTGTCTTTAATTTGTCCCTTTAACCTTTGTATGGAGTTTGGGTCTATTGGACCCATTTTTAATGTTTACCAAAAGATTAATGGTGTTGATCTGTAAGCATCCTTGAGCAAGATGCCTAACCCCCTACCCCCCAACTGCTCCCGGTGGTTGGTCGCACCTTGCATGGCTGCAAACACCATAGTATGCCACCATGTATGAATGTATGTGTGTGAATGGGTGAATGTGAGTCTAAATATACTGTAAAAGCGCTTTGGATAAAAGCGCTATTTAAAAGCAGTCCATAATTTACCATATTGGTATGATTTATAACTATTGTAACATCAGACTTCTTGGCTTTGGCTCATTTTCTGTGAAGAACCTATACAATATGACATTTTAAATGACCTCACACTGCATACACCCCCTACACATTAATATTACACACGTGGTGTTACACACATGGGTAATATAAGTGTGGAGGATGATGGTGCCGCTTCAGTCTTACCCTTAGAACAACAATGTGCAGAGCCTGAAGTGTGAGATGATGTTGCATGTTTATATATATATATATATATATATATATATATATATAT
>JAODUH010093364.1:0-14190 GCA_027564835.1 Typhlichthys subterraneus | reverse complement strand
AGTATCTTTCAGATAGTAAAAATGTACTACAGAAGCTGCAGTAGGCAGTCAGACTCAAACGCAAAGTGCCGTTTATCAAGACACTTTTTCTTTTTATAGTCCAGGAGCGGCATGACTTCCCCACGCTCGAGTTAACTCCACCCAGAAAATTGCCGGACAGACAGAAAGTGAAATACATATAGGGAATATTTTGCGATTCAAATGAAAGTTGATTTTCATAGTATGTATGTGTTTATATTAAGCCTTTACATCCTTTAATGACATGTTAAGACTAAAATGACTGATTTCCCTTGACTATCCCTTTAATATTATCCCAAAATTGTTTAATTTTGTTTAATTGTAATGGTGGCACTATTTACCCCATCCCTATGGACATCTTAACCCCTACTGTACCTTGGGGTAAGTTGTGCCATTATAGACAAACCTTTTTTGATTGGTCATTGTTCTAAAACCAAAACTAGTTTTAATTTCCATAGATGCATAACAACCTGAGGTAACTATTATTTAAAACAAATACACTTTTATTTAGCAATACAATCATCGAATGTAAAAAGCTGCTCATCTTACCCCGTTCTCCTCTAACGGTGCCAGTAGCCTATGTGGATCAGCTAATGTTTCTTCAATTGATTTATGTGGATGACATCAAATTGAAGCTTAGAACTAGCCGTTTTTAGCTATGTGTGTTAATTTCCTCTTTAAAAAAAAACAGTCGAAATATTTACAGAAAATGTAGTATAGTATTTCAGTCAATATATTCACATCCCTAGGGTAGAACATATAGGTTAGCCAGGTTTCATGGCATTTTGACTTAGCATCAACGTATTATAAGACATGAAAAGTAGGATGATGATGTGCAAAATCTATTTCATATTTAAAAAATTTCAGATTATAATATTAGTTCATTGGACTGAACGTTTGCTACGTTCAATTATGTTTTTACCTTGCCTCAGCCAGGTTTAAGGATTTTTGACTTAGCGTCCACTAACAATATTTAATTATTTGTTATAAAACATAATGGTACAATGATTATGTTGAAATATTTGTAATCATTTATAAATAGCTTTGCCAGTAAATATTAGGGGGGGTTTAGTGGACTGAATGTTTGCTACGTTCAAGTTACTTTTTACTGATTTACACCTTTCCTCCAAAACAACTTTCAAAAGACGTTTGCTGTGTTTAATGGTTGTGGCCTGTGTTCCTAAATGACATGTATTAAAATGTGGAACATTAGGATGTTATAGCCTTATTCTATTTAATTGCTCTCTCTATTTACATTTTAAGGAGTGCCTTCAGAATTGTAAGCAGATACCATACACACCTGTGCTCATTTCTCCTTTGGACCAAGCAAGCCCTGCGCACAGACCTGCATATGTGAAGTAATTCTGTGAGTAGGCATATAACTGCAAGGTAAAGCCTGCAACAATACCCCCTGGTAGTGTGGGACATGCCTCTGCAACTTGAATGCCTGAGTGATGTGTGTAAAAAATGTATTAAAAAGTGTACTCATCCTTATGCTTTCACGCTGTCGGAAGCTTCTACTTATGAGTTTGGATCTTGTAAATACGACATGTCACGCATTAAAGTGCATGGCTGTCAATTTATCATACAGGCCAATTAGGAAGCAGCTATAAAATAAATTGACGACATATCAGAAACATTGCTATTGCTGATGTTATCTGAAAGAGAAATAACATTGGGGGACTATTTATAAGCCTATAGACTATTTATATGTGCCCCTGTTGCAAATTACAATTGCATTACATGCCTGCTCCTCACAGCATGGGGCTGAGATGGCGGTCAGACAGAGTTTGGCCTCTGGGTGTGAGAGGGGGCTGCAGGTCTGTCCTGCTGTGAACATTTGGTGTCTGTCTTTAGGACTGAAAACATCTTACTTATTAATATTTAATATTGCATGTCCACCACTTCATTGGTTAATTAATTCTGAATATTT
Organism: Typhlichthys subterraneus; assembly: GCA_027564835.1. Classification (NCBI taxonomy): domain Eukaryota; kingdom Metazoa; phylum Chordata; class Actinopteri; order Percopsiformes; family Amblyopsidae; genus Typhlichthys; species Typhlichthys subterraneus. Next base: position 12,239 of record JAODUH010093364.1, on the reverse strand, counting down.
CAACAATGTGTAGACCTGCCAATCTGTTTGCACTTGTGTTGTTCAGGTGGGAAATCTATACTGCTTTTACATAGGTGTTTGTGTATTTACATGCCACTCATGGCATGTAAATCCAGTCTCAATATATATTGCTCCCTGGCTGTGGTTGGATGGGGGCTCTCTTGTAATGACACCATCACTCCTCTGCCTGCTGGCCTGATGTGGCATTTTCAATATACAATTATCCTTCCCACACACACACACACACACACGCACACACACACACAAAATCAAGCGCACAAGCATCAAACAGGAAATTCCAGCTGTAACTGCTTTGCAAATTACTGTATTTTTCCATTTCAAGCTGACCGTGAAGTCATTTTCTCTCTGAAAGCATCTCTGTTATTCCACTGGCTTTTAATGTTTGTGATTGTCAGAATGAAGAGCCAGATATTTGGATTCTTTGGTGTAGTTTAATTGAGCGTTACGAGAGCATAATGCTTAAGTGTGGGATATTTATTATTGTGGCAAAAAGAACAAGGGCGTCATCTGTGTAAAATGTATAAAATGTACTTTTGCACGTAACTGTGAACGTGTGCATCTAAAGGTTTGTGCATTTGTGTATTATGTGACAGTGTGACAGCATGTCTTGTATGTGTCCACTCTCCAGGTGTACACACACACACACACACACACACACACGTCAGATATGAACCAAGAATACGTGTCATTGCAGACTGTTTTTGAATCCTCTAGTGTGCACATTCCTGTGATTAATACCATACTGTATAGGTGAGGCAGAGGAGCCAGTGAGGGCCTCACGTCATAATAATCCTGGAACAGACAGACAGACTGAATGAATGAGAGAGAGAGAGCGCACAGGTAAAAAGAATGGGCGAGAGAGGTTCAAATGAAATGTGCAAAGGAGAAAGCACATTTGTTTAGTATTGCCTTTGCCTGTGTTTAGTATTGCCTTTCTCTTACTTTAGGAGAGAGGGAGAGAGAGTGTTGAAAAGCATTAGCTATTTAGCTTACCGTAGCTAGTTAAGCCTAGCAAAATGCTATTTAGCCTAACTTAAACAAAGGATAACAGTCAGGAACCCGACGGCCCGATTTTTTGCGATATTAAATTATAATAATTTTAATAATTAAATAGTTAATAGTTAATAGTTAAATCGAAAGCAGAGAGATTGTGAATCCAGATTAGTTTGGACAATGCATGACACTGCCCTGCATATTTCAACAAAATCATCTTCTGCGAGCGGAGCAAGTGGCAACATCAAAGTTGGCTGCGTTTAGAGTAGTCCCAGCTCCCTCCCTACTAGGAACCAAGAACGCATGGAAAATCAAATGCTACCAACTCCACTCGCAGTGTCAACAGATTGTTTTGCGTGTTTCATGTGCAGGCTGAGGCAGGAGAGCCCGATTGAGCCACTACTTTCAAAAAATTTGTAATACAATGAAATAATATGTTTAACTGACTAGTATTTATGGTGCCAACTAACATTGATACCAGCGTTTAATCATTTAACAGACTAATCGCACACATCCCTATTTGTGAGTGTACACTACCTGTCAAATGTTTTAGAACACCCCAATTCTTCCAGGTTTTTATTGAAATTCATGCAGTTCAATGTGTCATGTGTTAACAAATAAACAACTGAAGTTAATGGAATCAATGTATAAACTAAAATGTATTCTAAACTTTTCACTCGTCAAAGTAGCCACCTTTGGCAGATATATCAGCTAAAGTTGGCCACACACTACAGGATTTTCAAATCTTAACCGATTTGAACAACATTAGGAACCACAGTCATAACGACAGATTTGACCGATTTGTTATATTTTAATCCTACATGATTAGCCGATTCAGTCAAGTTGCAGGACCACACACATGGAAATTATACCAAATGATTTTAGAGTTGCGATTCCAGGGAAATAGGATCTCACACAAACTCGCATGTCAAACGTGAGCAAAACAAACAGGGAGGTGGGCTGCCAATCATGCCGTCAATACACAGATCGCCGTTGCCGTAGTAGCACTAGAGGGTGCTACATATCATGCACAGAGAAACAAAACTCTGGATGATGTCATCATGGCTGAGAAAACAAAAAAATCATGACTTGTTTATTTCATTTTGACACACAATCTGGAAGGTAGGCTACAGCCACGGAAGCTACGTAGCCTACATGGTTGCTAGAATCTATGGCGAAGTTGTTGTGACCCAGTTAGCTCACGTCTCATTGGCTATTGCGAGATAATGCTGGCGTTCCAATCGCTGTACCCTTCCCTTCCTTCACACTACAGAATTTCAAGTCGATATTTACTATTCAAATTTTGGGAGCTTCAGAGCAGTTGGCAATGATAATATTCGGTCTGTAAACATCTGACACTACAGGATCATTTGGGCAGATGATCGGTTCCGACCAGCCTTGGTCAGATCCAGAATCGGGCTAAAAGTCCTGTAGTGTTGGGCCATCTTAAACACGCTTGTGGTTTTCTTTCCACAATGAAAATCAAATATTCTTCAGAAAGTTATTCCCAACTCTGTTGCAGAAGATCCCATACATATATGGCACCTGTAGGTTGCTTTGCTTTCCCAAACCAGCTCAATGGGGTTCAGGTTTGATGAATGTGCTGACTACTCTATGTTTTTATGCTTACCATCTTGTTCTTCTTTCCTAAGGTAGTTCTGACATAGCTTGAACTTATGTTTTGGGTCATTATCTTGCTGTAGGATGAACCCCTGACCAACTAGGTGCATATCAGAGTGTATTGCATAGCCCTGCAGAATGTTGTGGTAGTCATTTTGGTTCAGAGTGCCTGTCACTCTATACAAGTCACCGACCCTGGATCCAGCAAAACAGCCCCAGAACGCTTCCTTCTCCATGTTTGATAGTTCATGTCACACATTGACAAATTTTTATTCATCAGTCCATAACACTTCCTTCCAGTCTTCAGTAGTACATTGGCGGTGTTTCATGGTTCAGGCAAGCCTCTTTTTAATATTCTGACGTTTTAGCAATGGCTTTCTTGCTGCATCTCGATCTGTCAAACTGCAGCTCTAAATTTTCTCTTTACCGTTGAAACTGAGATTTGCTTATTATGATCACCATTAAGCTGTGCTTGAAGCTGTTGTCCTGTGAACTGCCTATCACTCAAGCTGTTGACTCTCAGAAACTTGTCTTCTAAATATGTTGTAGCTTTAGGTCTGCCAGACCTCAAAGTATCCCCTTATTTCTGTGTGCCTTTTGATGGTGAAGGAGACTGTACTCACTGACACCTTGACTTTCTTGGCCATTTCTCTGTAGGAAAGACCTACATTTTCAAGTTGTATGGTGGTGTGTCTCTCTTCCATTGTTAATTGTCTTTTTCTTGCCATTTTTATAGCAACACTACTTTCTGCAATGCAATACTGTTCAAAAAATGCTCACGAGGGTATGGTACCACAGTGTGTTCCAACACTACTTTTATGGAGACTGGGGGGGCTGAAAATAATCAAGGCAAGTTGGGAACCCTGTGAGTATTGGTAGCACCAACGGTCAAGACTTGATCAGCCTCTGTTGCTGCAGAATAGCTTTAAGTTGTTAACCAATTTGTTGTTCCCTGAAAAAGGCATTTTTGTATAATTCTCAAATGTACATTAATTTTCAGTGTTGGTTAATGCAGTCACGCAGTGCAACACATCTCCTTCGCATAGAGTTGATCAGGTTGTTTATTGTGGCCTATGGAATGTTGGTCCACTCCTCTTCAATGGATGTGTGAATTTACGTGTATGCTAATCCAGAGCATCCCAAACATGCTCAATGGGTGACATGTCCATTGAGTATGCTGGCCGTGCAAGGACTGGGATGTTTTGTATTGTGTACAGATCCTTGCAACATGGGGCCGTGCATTATCATGCTACAACCTCAGGTGATGGTCGTGGATGAATGGTACAACAATGGGCCTCAGGATCTCGTCATGGTATCTCTGTACATTCAAAATGCCATCAATAAAATGCACCTGTGTTTGTTGTCCATAACACACACCTGCCCATACCATAAGCCTAAGGGGCGGCAGGGGAGGCAGTGTCTCCCATGTCATAAAATGTAAAAAAACAAAAATTAGTAAAAATAAATACATAAATATTTGTCCACTGATCCGTGATCAAAATTCAATTCAAGTCAATGTCGCTGAATGTGTGTATTCTCCTGTTCAACCAAATACGGGGAAAGAGCGAACGGAGGCAGCGCCGAGGTGAGCCTCTTCGCTGCCTCCGTTCGCTCTTTCGCTCGTTCATTCAGCGACATTGACTATAAAAATAATTGGAAATGACTGGAATCATGCAATAATTCAATTTTGATCACGGATCAGTGGACAAATATTTATGTATTTATTTTTTATCATTTTTGTTTTTTTACATTTTATGACACAAGGGAGGCACTGCCTCCCCTGCCGCCCCTGACCGCACGTCACTGGAGGTGGATGGATTATTTTGGCAAAGGAAATAACTTTAAAACATTTAAAAAATAAATATTTAATCAGTACAGTTGCTTTTTGTCTTTCCATGATCGTTCCAAAAAAGCTGTACAGCATGCTTTTGTTGCTAGAATTTAAATAGTGTGGTTGTAAACATTTTTTGTGTGTGTTTTGTACCTCTAAAATCTCTCAAGTACCATTACCGAGTGCTGGTATAGGTGCTAAGTGCTCTCTCTGGCCATAGCTGTGAACATTCTGGCATAATGATCGCTTTGTTGCATGCTGTAATTAGAAGGTCCTTCTATTCTCAGGTTTACACTAATTTTAGACACTAGGGACAGAGGAATTGCATCACCCGTTACGCCTGGACAGAACATAATAACGTAATGATTCTGGAAGAAGTCGGGGACCGTTTACTTCACAAGTAAACAAAGTCTGGAAGTGACAGGGACATAAACTAAATCACCCAGGCAGGGAGAGAATGTTTTGTTGTGACATGGAGGCAAAGGGAGCAATATCACCACAGATAATGGGCTCTACTGTTTTTTAACAATCTATATCTAAATTGTAATGCAAACTGCATTTTGGGTGTGTCCATATCCACTTTTCTTAGTTTAACGGTAGATAAAATGGTGCAAAGGCACGTAATTCAAAAGGATTGTACTTACTCTCTTGATTTGGGATGTTTTGGGCGTAATATGCAGTAAGCCAATCAGATTGTCATCTCCCACTCCCTTTAAAAAGCCAGGCATGCTTTGTGACCACAACGACGACAAGAGCAAGATTCCACCAAGATCCCTTATATGTTTGAAGAAAACTGAAGATTAAAAACACAAAGGTATATGGCCTCTTTCCTTCCTGTCCCTCTAAGACAGTTAGTGTTTTTTTTTTTTTTTTTTGTCTTGCAGGGTTTGCTAAGGCAATTCTTCAAGAGACATTCTCAATTTCATCACACAACTACACATTGTCCGGCTTGATGTGACTGACAAGCAGTCTAGGGTTCATCTGAGAGCTGTTGACATTGGCATTGGAGCAGAGGCTGTTATAAATATATTGTGTAAATAATCACATATGAACAGGGGGTAGCCAGGTCGGTGCGCGTGTGCGCATTTACTTAAACTATCCATTGTCAACCTTAGGAGCTTCAGCAGCAGAGTAGACCCACCATTGGAGAGCTTTCTGTGCTCCAGTTCAGAGTGGAATGCATGGAGGGTCTAACCGGAATAGTGAAGAAGATTCAGGAGAAGAGCCCCTTGAATTACCCAACTGTGAGACAAGTGACTTGTCTTAACCCAGCCCTGATGTATTCAAATACAGACCTGTGCCAGGGCAAGATGAAGTGTCTAGTCCTCCGGGTGCTCCGGTTTCCCCCAACTATTAAAAACATGTCAGGTTCATTCTCCATCCAGTGTCATGTGACCAGTGACATTGTTTCTAATCTGGAGTTGGTTCCTGGGCGCTGCACTGTGGCTGTCCACTGCTCCCTTGAGGGATGGGTTAAATGCAGAGGAGGAATATTGCAACATGTATGTGACAATAAAATCACTTATTTATAAATGTATTTACATTGCAGAGAAAATCATTGCATTTATTTATAGAAGGGACATTTGTGTTGCTTTGCCTTGTAAATCTGACCCGAAGTAAATTGTCCTAAATGAAATACCTGAATCCTGTAAATCTTTTATTTATGTTTTTCCCCTTCATGTTCCTTTATGGTAGAAGTGCGAGAAGTATATTTGTGATTGATAAATCTCCCCCCCAAGAACAAAATGAATTACAATAATAACCATAACAACTGCTAATGTCTATAAAGCTAAGCATACAGTGTGCACTGTTAATACGTTTAAAGCAAAGTTTGACAGACGCCAATGAAATTTGGGTGATGATGGCTGTCGGTTGATGAACAGTTTGAGAACTGCCGGCCTATAGACTGGTGAGCTATCAGAGGCCAGCTCAGCTGACAGAAAAGTCAGCTAAGTGTCATGTAGTAAGAGTATTTTTACACATTTCAACCTGCTGGAGCCACGTTGTCGACGGCTGACAAGAGCAGAATAGAAAGCCAAACATCAACTACAGATTAATTTGGGCTAAGCCTATGGAGTTACCGCTGGTGAACTGTATGGCAGCCTTGTCTGTTTGACAGCTCTTTTCAAAATTAACCATCTCAGACACATTGCAGGAGAATAGCTTTAATTAGCAAGTAATGAAATGATAATGGATCAATATAATTAATTAGTTATTAGTTGGACAAGAAACAACCTTCTTGACTGACACAATTTACCTTTCGCTAACAAGTGTTTTGCAAAATTGATTGAAATATATATATAAGATAAGTTTGAGGTTTGCTTGGGTAGACAAGTGTTTTTGCATGCACTTCTTTGTGCCTCTTCCTTATGTGTGGGAACATTGAGTGGACTTTAGCGGCTTAATGTTGCCCTTTCACACTGATGGCCAAGTGATTTTCTGTATCGACTGAACTGTCATCACCTCTCAAGGTTCTGCTTAACATGAACTCTCCAAAGGTTAACCCTTGCACTGCACTGTGTGTGTAATGTTAATATATGTACGTCTGCGGATGAGCTAAAAGTTAATTACGCACTGTTGTTTCACTGTGGTCAACTGCAGTGGAATTAGTTGATTGTGAAAGTATAAATAATCCATTTTAATCTTCCTCCTAGAACTACGATGTGTCTGTCTCCACACCACGAGAACACCCAGGTGACTGGCGACATCACTTTGTATTGAGATTCAAACATTTTTAATACTGCATGCCAGTCAGTTAAAGGTTTACCCGACTGCCACTGTCAGTCTGGTAAGTAATGTGAAAGCTAACCTGAAAGGTAGGTGGGTTGTAAGCGGGAATTCTGAGCGAGCCAGAATCTCTCACAGACAGTACTGCAATTACAGTTTCACAGACAGTATTGTTGCATTCCAATGCAGACAAAATGGTAAATGGACCACATATATACTGTATATATAGCACTGTTCTAACCTTCCAGCCACTCAAAACAAATTCCAGTATAGCCTCATTCACTCATTCACAAACATTCATACAATGATTGTGATGTCAGTAACGCAAGGCTGGGTGTCTCGCCTTCAGGACACCTTGACACTCCGTTATCGGGGTTCAAACTAGCAACTTTGTGATCACCTGTTGCCCCGCTATGTATATTAACAGTACCTTGACACTGCTTCATGTGCAAATGATTAATGCACAGCATCAGGCTAGCAGTTTCACATTCAAAGCTTTCTATTTATTCACACACATTTGCAGACTTTATATTTTTCTATAGCCAAGAATCATTGCTTGTCTTGGTCTTGACCTTTCATATCCAACTCGGGCTTTGGCGGCATTTGTGTGTCAGAGTGGAATCATATTTTGTAGCTGAATTTATATAGAAGTGCTAAAGAGATTTACCCAGCATTCGGTAGGACGTTCAAAAAGCCATCTCAATTCGCTCCACTTTATCCTATCGCATTGTCTCACTTAATTTCACTCACATGCAGTTCAGCCAGTCAGAGCAGTTTTTTGCTGTATATTGCTCTTTAATTGGAGTAGACATTTATGCCAAGACTCGATTTCTTACCGAATACCTTGAGCGAATCAATTGCTGATAACCAATCATTTGTTTTTATTAATTTTGTAACTATTGCAATTACATAACGAGGACATGTGAGCACATTGCGTTTGATGGCAATTATTGTCGATTCGATGCTGTCACCGATGTAATACTCAAGTATATTTAATATTCAAGCAAATGCAGGTTTGAAACCGTACATTTTTACAGGAAACTAGGATTAAAGTGCCTTGGTGTCCACTGTTCACCAGCCATGGGATATGATATTAGCATTGCTCAAATTGCGCTGGTAGGCTATTATAGCTACAGTTTTAACATGGACTTACAGTACATTAGCATTTAGTGGTTCTCAAAGAACAGTTGATCAGCATTGGTGAGTGAACGTAGCATATGACATCCTGACTGGCAGCTTGTCCGTACTTTGGCCAATTGATCGCTGTTGCACTGTTACAAATTGCACAACACTAACATGTCAATCACTGCTCTCATTTGGAATACATCTGCATGAATCAGTGAATTTGGATAAAGTTCAGACATCCCAACTCTCCCATAAGTTCAGAGAGCCTCCCACATTTTAATAGCAGCTCCCTGACGCCTGCATATTTCTCTGCTAGAGGGAGTGTCAGACATAGAAAGAGTGGCACAGCACGCTTTTTGATTGGTCCTTACACAACAAGAGTGTAGCTCTCTCCACTGTTTGCAGTGGTGATTTCACAGTTGCCCACGGAGGGTTAAAAGGACTGTAAAAGACAAGTTGAGATGAGTTTAATGATTCGTTCAATAGCATAGCTGACATTATTTTAACTGCAGTTGTGTATTGATATCTAGGTCAGAGCCTGAGGTCACTAATTGGTGGACCAATTCAGGTCCCCAGCTGCAGTCCTATCAGGACCTATAACTTATAATTTTAGAACTTTGACGGAGCATTTCTATTTTTACCGCCACAGTATTAAGCCTTCACAGCACAGCACTCGTTTGGGGGCCCAGATCATTTCATTATTTTGAATCAGTGTTCCTGTAGACAGGTAAACAATTGAAAGGAATTCATCTCAGACTAGTAAGGGTCACTTCAATTAGGCCTACATGACATACATCCCGAAATACTAAATTCTGATTTAAAATCTAAGGTACAGCCCTAGATATTATCACTGATTTGAAAATATTAAAATAAACATAATTTTCAATTCAATATTTGTCTGTGTTTCAGTGAATGAGTGAACAATAAAATGGTGTGCGTGTATGAGAGAGAGAGCGAGGAGGCGGCAGGGATGGTTTGTTCCTTAGGGCGATTGGGTGACGCACTGTCAAAGGGAGAAAGAGAGAGAGTTCTTCAATGCTCTTCAATGCATTCTCTATGGTTTCCGGGAGTGCTTGCACTAACGTGTTTACATAATACAAAACGTTCGTAGGTATCTGTCAGTGGTGTGCCTTGTCTACGCAACATGGCCTAGAATGGTTCGTCGCCACACATTATGGATTGTGTCTCATCCGTTCTGTCTGCACAACTTGCGAAATAAGTAATATCATAATATTAAAAATATTAATTGGTAGGATCGTAGGAAGTGTGTTTTGTAGCCCTCGTTATTTAAGACATTTATTTGATTAATTAAATTGTACAGCAGATATCGCTACTTGTTTAGTTTAGCCTATATTGCCATCTAGGTGGTAGGCTAGTGATATGGCACTAGTGAGGTGACAAGATAAACTAAAACAAGAAATTGTAGGCTACAATGCAATCTGACAATAGTTACAGTAGTTGACTTAAAGCTATAGTAAGCGATTGAGCAATTGATTGTGTCAATTCACAATAAGATATATCTCATTGGTCTGCTGGCTGCCTGTTCTTTGTGCTGGATAAAATCTGATGTTTGACTATACACAGCCCTGCCTCTGTAAATAGTAACACTAACAAAGTGATGCAGATCACACCACACAATAATATCCTAGCCTTTGCTTTGCGTTTTCAGTGTGTGGTGGGCAGAGCTTCTGACGGAAAAAAGACGTTATTTTGTTTTGATCGACGAGCTTATTCTAGAATGATTTACTTATTTACCTTTAATTTATGTAGGCTATTGAATGGGTCAACAAAAATAATAACTCTCCCTAATGTCCTTTATAGAAACCGTCACTTGAAGGAGGTTGGCCTTAATGCCACACAAACTGAGTTTAAACACCCATGACATACACACACCAAAATCACCACTAACACAACAATCAAAAAGCTGTCCCACAATCATCTTGTTTTGTGTTCTAATTACAGAATCGACAGATATGTGGCCAGATCGATCATTGACTAACTTTACCACAAAATTGTGAGTGTACAACATCATTTCAGTTTGGCCATGTGCCATTATGATATATTTTTTGTGCACACATTGATTTTGACTTACAGCTAAGCTAAACCAAAACTAGCCTTACTTTAGAACAGATAAAAATGTTTCATGGTCCAAAATATTCATGCTCAAGCTTGAATCTGAAAAGCACAGTAGCCTACCAAGAACAGTAACTAAAGAATTTTTTCAAGAACAGAAATCGATACAATACTTTCTGTGGCAAATAGACCAGAAAGTTACTGAATTTCTTCAGAATCAACTACAGTACTATGTCTTTAGGTATTGCTACTAAACACAGCAGAGATCAAACCATTCCATAGACCACTCCTGGGGCTCCCAAGTGGGTCAAGAGTTTACTTCCGCTTCATGTTGAAAGAGTAAAAAAGAAAAATAGATACAGCATAAACACAGATATATTTTCCCACACCCTCCCTTCTTCCCACATTCTGTGTAGCCTCTGGGGAAATCGATGCAATCCACTTACTTCTGAACTGGCGCTTTTCTAACATCAAAACTTGACCCCTGGCCCTCCAGTTTCAGTTCTTCTGGTTCTAAAAGTTCCCGACAAGCAGAATTATCGATATTTACAACAGCTCGTAAAAAACAAAATGGTTACAACCAGGTGTCAGTGTTTCACCCAAGCCATATATGTCTCTGTTTTCTAATTTATTTTATTTATTATTTTTGTTGGTGGGAGTTTTATGTTCAGATGTTTGAAAGAACTTCTTTCAATCTCAACAAGGCTATGGGCTTGAATAAACCAACAAAATGCTAAATCTATTTTGTGGAATGTTTTATATTTTATATCTCTCCAGGTCTTCTGGATACATAGGGTTGGGGAGGCTTAGCAGACACATTTGCAGAAGAAGTGTCACTCTCCACAAACTCTCCAGATAAAAAGACAAATGCACCTTGGCGCAAGATGAATGCATGCAATATGTACGACCATATGGCACTATCCCATTAGCCATTGCAGACTTGTATGTCATGTTTGTCACAAGCAGACGGCTTGTAATAAATGTTTAGGGAAGGGAGGCATGTGTTTACTCTGGGAAACAGAAGCTAGGATTGGGGGGAGGGGGGAGAGAAACAGACCAGTTGATGATGGAGCATTCTTTTCCTGGATTGTGAAGATTCATAGATGTAGAATACACTCATAAAATATGTCAGCAAACCTCTCTTGATCTCATTGCATTGTTTTCCTGCTTCCTCCCTCTACCCTTCAGTTTTGTTTGGAGATCCAAATCTGTGAGAAGATGCGGGGCGAAGCCTTTATTAATGTTGCGTCTACCTCGGGAAGACAAGCCCAGTGACGATCGATAGCAGGGTGGTAATATGATTCTGTCACACACACGCACACACACACCCTTTACACAATATCCTCATACCACAACCCTTTATAGGCTTTTCCCCCTCACAAACAAAACACATGTTGCTATGTGTTAGTTGAGAGGGGACATCAGAAGATAATAACTGCAGCCTGGGGGGCAATAAATCCTTATGGCTTTTTTAATTAACCTTTAAAAGGATGGTCAGAGCTTTTATCCCAATTTAAGGGTGCATCCTTGTGCAACTCACGGTTACCCATTCAGTTCCAGCAATCCTGCACATTCTATTTAAATAGTTGGATGTCAGGGGCGCAGTAGGGGGGGCAGGACGGGGGGGACACATCCCCCCCAATTTCGTAAAGAACAAAATCTTCCACCCCACTTCTGAGATTTAAACTATATATTTATTTATTTTTATTATGTTTTAATTGTAAGTCAGATGTAGCGTAACTCGAGTTACATTTGTTTATTTGCCTACTTTTATGACCATCATAAAGCTACCAGCATTGGCAAGTCCACTATTCACTATTCAATGCCCCACCCTCCTTGGTTGTTGCTA
>JAODUH010093343.1:0-14192 GCA_027564835.1 Typhlichthys subterraneus | reverse complement strand
TCTCTCTCTCTCTCTCTCTCTCTCTCTCTCTCTCTCTCTCTCTCTCTCTCTCTCTCTCTCTCTCTCTCTCTCAGCACAGGTGGCTTGCTGTTGTGTCCTTGAAGAACAATGGTATTTTCAAGGGCCATGAGCTATTTCAAGAGGTTATAGATGTTGTTTTGAGTATTGCACCTTTTTTATACTGTTAGAGTTACATGCCAACAATTGTAAAAATAATTTGTTTTTATGAGTCACACCTAGTTTCTTCTCTCTGTCATTTCAAGGTAGAGAAGTGTGATAGCTTGTATCACTCTCTCTCTCTCTCTCTCTCTCTCTCTCTCTCTCTCTCTCTCTCTCTCTCTCGTGCACATATGCACACATATATAGCTGTTCAACATGACTGTTAGTTTCACAGTCAACACTTCCAAACAGCAGGAAGGATAATTTGTGTAAAGTACAACCTTGTTTTAGATGCATGGAAGATAAAATGCCTTCCACATTGTGTCCATATTCCAGGTATGTTCTCCAAATGGATATGTTTTTATTTTTATAAATACTGTACATACATACATACATCCATACAGTACTTCACATAGATTGCAATAGTCAAATATGCAGCATCTCTGAAAAAGCAAACAAAATATATGCAAAAATGCACCTTTCCTCCTAGAACTGTGGCCTAGCATAAACATTGGTTTTGGAGAAATGTTTTTCTTGCAGTATGGGGCAGCACCTCAGGGACTGCTGTTTGATTTATCAGTGATATTCAACCCATAGAAAATGATAAGCTAGTTCAGCTTTTATTTCAGCTTCCTGTAGCTCCTGGAAGGAAATGTGCAGATATTGGCCAGAAATGATTGTCCAGAAGGCAAAGACTTTCCTGTAGAAACGCACAAGGTTCCAAGCCAAGGTCATAGTTCTGGTATAATTTCAGTGGGGTGGGAAAGAGGATTGATACTGTAAATGCAGTATGTGTTTACCTTTACCACAGATATACTGTAGCACTATCTAAACTATTACAACTATTAGTTGAAATCCATTGTTATCCTGGCTCCACCCGACTCTCAGATCAATTTATTTAGCTGAGATTATAGTCTGGGAACTTAGTTTGCATTAGCGTTTTTATAGCCACCCTGCTGACAATTCAATCAGGGTGGGTTAGCGAGATGACGTTGAACTCGAGCGTGTTTTGAAATGGTGGTAGAGCTAGATGAGGCAATCAAAACAGTTGGAGGAATGCCAATTGGTTACTAAAAGCTGTCTGATAGTTTCAAAATGAATCAGATGTCTACGCCCAGTAGGAGGAAACAACTGTTAAAACTTCCCAATGGAGCGATGCCAGACAATTGTAAGCAAACAATATTAAATAGTTTTGCATCTTGTCATCATTACTACTTCTACTATATCCTAAAATCATCAAAGTTCCTACTGGCCTAAAATCACGGGCATGTATTTTGTTTGAACATTGGGGGGGACATATAAAGTCTGGTGGTTCTCCCCCATTACATTTTGAGAATCAAACACCATTTTCTGCATTCTGGTGAATTCTTATGGAACAATTTGTGCCTTTTCTGCATCAACGTAGGGTGGAAATGTCTATTTATTTAAAGGAAAACATTAAATACAGTAAAAATATATGGAATATACTGCAGTATAACATGTGTATTGCTTTAGGCATAGGCCTCAACACACACAGGCATGATTTAGCCTACACTTCTGATCTCTTTTCTATGGGGGAAGTACATGACATACATTTTTATGTATTAACCCCTGGACTTTAATAGCTCATGTTCAAAACTTTCTGCATATTCAAAACATCTGTGTTTTGGGATGATCTACTGTAGGCTAAAGCAACTAAAAACAATAGTAGTCTACTACACATTTTGGCCACAACCTAATAAAACTACTACTGAAGAACGAGACTTTGTTAAAGTCAAAATCACAGACTGTCTGCTTGGTCTATAGCTTTTTGTCAGCATGTCATGTCCCCCCCATTCCTCCCGTCTCCTTGCGCGACTGGAGCTAGAGCTTGTAGCAGTTGAAGGTTGCAAGTAGTGCGACAATGCCATATGCCGGCGTAAAGCCATGTGGATGGGGATCATAAGACCTAACCGTGATCCAATAGTGTCATAGGCCTATTCTAGGTTACGACTACACTGCCAAACGGTTCAATGGGCATAATGCGCTACTACTCCGATATTGTTGGGCGGCCCAAGTGCGTCTTTCACGTTTTGATTGGAGGGGGACAAATACACTTGTTCTAAATATTTGGAGGGACACGTCCCCTGCACACAACCCCAAAACTACGCCAATGCCTAAAACAATAAAGTGCTTAATACATAAGCTATGACTCTGAGCTGAGATGACATGATCCCAAACTCTGGCTGGCGTTTTACACACATGATGGCCAGTAGGGTCAGTCATGATGTCAGTGATTAATGGAAGTTATTATACTACGATGAAAAAAATTGCCCCAATATTCTGCAAGGTGATAAATGACGCGGGTCGCTGTGACAACAGCAATTCCTCCTGGTATGCTTTCTGGGTGACATCAGTTTGAGTTGTGACTTAGTATGGAATGGCATGAATGATTAAACGGTAGAGCAGAGAGACGGGAGCAGACAGCCTGCAGAGGACTTAATTGGTTGAGTTTAATATTGGACTCTCAGGCTTCATCCGTTGCATGTCTGAGCCATCTGCTTGCTGTGTCTGCAGTGGACTGACAGCACAAACAGCTTTTTGGATTGACCCTCAGCCATTTTTTATACTGTACGTATGTGTTACATATTAGTATCTAGATGATAACATTAACAGTAGGCTATAGTGTCTGTTGGATTACATGCAGTAAGTGGGGAATTTAAACAGATAAAAATGCCCGCTATGCTCCAAATCTCCCTTTCAGGGGCTGCCGATCTACTTCTGGGAACCGAACTGTGTCTAAGAAAAGTTAAGTTACACCCCCAGCCAGATTTGTTAATAGAGCAAAATACAGTTTAGTTTAAATGTTAATATAAATGGCAAATTACAAAAATAATTTGTGTCCCATCTCAATTGATTAAGAAAACCCTATTGCTGCAGAGCCCATTTCCCCCCCCTAATTGGATATCAGTTCACATCATATTACAACTAAGAAATAAATGGCACTTCAGTTTATTTTCAATCTGAATTTGAATTCTTCAAAAGACAAACTGTAGTCCCTGCCCATACCAAATTACTGTGTACACAGCTGTGCCAATTTCAGATATACCGTGTGAAGTTTATGTATTTCCCTCCCTTTCATGACAGAAGGGCTATTCATGTGCATCATCTGCATATCAAAGGCTTTTCTTCAGATGGTCATGTAAATTCTGCTAGAGAAAAATAAATTGTATCAATCGGTGTGGTTAAATTTAAAACTATATTTTAGCATTAAGGTACTGGGGTTTAAGAAATGGATTGTTAAAAACAAATGTCTTATTTTTTTGGGTGAAATATACTGTAGTTTATCACAATAATATAAGTAAGAAATTGAATGAATGAAGAAAGTGAGGGCATTCTTAATGCATCACAATCCCAGTAATTATGGTAAAATAAACACGTTTAAGTCCGTTTATGAAAGACTAATTATTGTAAATAATAAATAAAGCAATAGACCTGGATTGACATTGCCACGAAGAACCTCTTATCTCTGATAGATTACGCCGTTTAAGCCTCTCTGGAGACTTTCTTTAGGATTTAGAACATGCCCACTCTTAAATCTAATCATATTGATCCTGTGCAGGAAGAGGAAGCCAGTGTGGATCAGATGAGGTCTCATGATGTATTCATTTAATTTATAGTACTTTTAACAAGGTTCTGCTTAATAGACATAACAGTGTTGTAGCCTATACTATTAACAACAATGTAAGTACAGTAGACTGTAGACAGCTTGACAGTGACTATTAGAGGTTGACGTTAATATTGTTGTCATGATTAATTGGAATTTTGCAGGTTATATTAATTTGAAGAAGCAAATCGTCTATATAAATCATATACAGTAGACTAGTAAATGTTTAATACTTTCACCCTTCAAAGGGAGGTCAGCACAGCTGAAATAGCCTCGCGAGACCATCCTGATCTCGCTAGTCTGTATGATTTTAAGATGATGCGCTTCTTCAGACTAATTTAACCTGCAAAATGTCAATTCACTCTGATTCACTCTGACAATAATACTCATAGTTTGATTTCGCCACGAGAACCAGTCTGAAGTGCTTGAAATAATGAACTGAGGAAAGGTTTGTTGAGCAGTGGCACCTGGTCCCTTTTAGGTGTTTGTATAAATGATTACTCTTTATTACTCTATTATGCTGGAAGCCAATGTATGCACTCATCCATTGAGGTCCAATAATCCAGATTTTAGACCTTGTGTAAGACGTTGTGAGAGGTGTCTGCTCTCTAAACAGCATTGGTTTGTGTTCAGTATGGCCAATCCGCATCCTTGTCACTACTCAAGAGACTGCATCAGTCAACTCTCATCTGGCTCCCACATGGCGTGGCAGCCTGCTGTTATTATGGCAGTCCTTCACATAATACACAATACCGTTGGGCCATCAGAAAGCTGAGAACACAGAGAGACAAATGTCCTCGAGAAATAACCAAATCCTCAGCATCTTCCACCATGGTTGCTAGGTAACACAACCCTGCTATTCAATGGGTGAGCGTTCAGTAGTATCCAGCTGGTATAGTTATCGCAGGTACAAAGCGAAAAGATGGAGTGCATTGTGGGATAGAAAATAACAGAGACTGTTTCCGGATGCTGTTATAAGTCACACTAAACTGCTTTGCTCTTCTTCGCTGTGTTTAGCATGTCATTTACCATGTGTTTCATTCTTTATGCTTTCGTTTCTCCAGGGGGTATGTTGGGTGTGAATCAGAGGTATCCCGCTGTCCTTGTTCTAAGGGGCAATTTGGTCACACTTTGTGCTGTATATGTGGCACCCCAAAAACACAGCAGCCACCCTTATTTACTACAGGAAACTGACAGTTTGGTAACTGTTCAAGTGGGTTGGGAGAATCTCAGGGAGGGTGGGGAGCGAGCTATGGGTGATCGGAGACTGCATACATGTCCATTATCATGTTTTGAGGTGCTACAGGGGTTCCTGCCGCTGGCAACAAAAACAGTGTTTTCCTAACTGCTGCAAAATACCTCTCTGTGAAGGGGTTACATCATTACACCTGAACAAGGATATTGCTTTTTACACAGGAATTCATTACCTAGCTGGCCTTAACATTTTACTGTAATGTCAGGGTTAGTGATGAATTGGGCTTATTTTTCTTTCACCATTCCTTTAAAAAAAAAAAAAATTACTGTTTTTTATTTGCTGCAAGAATTTAGACTTTTCCTATTTTCCTTTTTTCTAAAGAAGGAATTCCATGTTCTTTTTAGAAGCTTGCCCTTGAAATCAATTGAAAATTATTAAAATACTGACAATTCTAAATCTTTTCATGAAAGCCATTTTGTATTTTGTTTGGTTTGGATTAATATCTGCTAGTGCGACCAAAATAAAATATTGAGAGGTATATTTTAGTAGGCCTAATGGAAGGCAATACACAGTACACTGCAATTAGTCAACATTTATTTTTATATATAGAGTATATATTACTCTGTTCTTAGTAAAAATGTGAAAGTAACAAATATGTTCTGGGCTTTTATGTGTATGCTTCTTTGTGTGAGCTTCCATTGTGGATATGCATCACTGTAACACTGATGGCATTTAGGTCGCTGGACACGTGATCTGAGAAATCCAGCACCTCTGGACAAAAGGTGTAAGATGGTGCGATAGTGTATCTATGTCAGAGATAAAATAGGTAACCTTGGTGAAGGAGACTAACACAGTATGTGTAACTACACACTACCAAAATGACTAACAGGCAGAAAATGGTATAGAAATCTATAGTGTCACAATGAATTAAAGGTATAGTCGGCTATTGTAAACTAATTGTAAACTAATACACTTTTTGTCAAATTCACCAAATACCTTGCGTTTTGCTCTTACCGTTCTCTGTGCGTGCTGAAAAAATGATTGGGTACTTCTACACAGCCCTGGCTCCGTAAATAGATACATAAACAATGTGGCTAGCACCGTTGGCTTTGCAATGTGTTTCAATGTGTGAGGCTCAGCTTCTCAGAGAGTACGTTTTTATTTGAGCTCGAAATTGGCAAACGTTATCGATCCCTTACTTTTAATGAGTTATCCTAAAGTGTCTCCACCATAGTGATGCGTGGGTCTTGGTTTTTTACAAACCGCACCCACCCGACCCATATGAGATCCAACCTGCACCACCCAAACCGCTAAAATATGAGTGCAGACTGACATTGGCTTTTCTGTGAGTGAAGAGGAGGTAGGGATAAAACGGGCAGGCATACTCTAATTCTGGAGCCACGCTGACATTGATTCTTCTAAACCTAGAGAACAAAGCTCCACTCCTGTAGCACTGTGCCAGGCCAAGGCAAAAAACAGCATGGGTCAACAAGTGTGACATGGAGGAGGGAGACGAAAGGAATTGAATATTGAAATAACAAGGTCCCAGGGAGCCAGTGTGGTTAGCTGTCCCTGAAATATGCCCCTCATGCTAATCTAAAGCAGGCCGATTTCTTACATGCACAAATCTGAATCATTATTCTAGTAAAACATCCCTTCCTATATTGGGCGTGTCCTGTTTTCCGCAAAGCATAATAGATTGTACTGTAGGTCTTCCAGGCGTGTGCAAAGTGGAAACGGATTGCTTGTGTCAATATTCTGGGTTAAAGGATGGAGGCTGAACTGAGCGCTGAAACAGGCAACAAGGCGTGACTGAGGGGCCCCTCCAGCCCCCAACACACACACACACACACACACACACACACAAACAAAACAAAACTACTGTATGAGGAAAATGGAGGAGATGTATATATTCAACGGCAATGAGTGCTTCACTGTGGCTTCTCCTCATTGATAGACCTCAATGGACACACAGACAACATACCAAAGTATCATCATTAGGTTGGAAGCTAATAATGCCTATAGAGGATGAGGAAAAGACTTCAATTGAAATGAGACATTTGTTCATCCTTAACCTCCACACTTTTGACCTTAGACACTGATAGTGTGGATATTTTGTTTTTGATTTGCATGCTGGATATTGTTTGTATTTCTTATGGTATATACTAAAACCATCATCTTTACACTTTACATTTTGCTTAATTTTTAAATTGATTTACCGTACATGCTATTTTTTATTTCGATTAGGGAATTTGATAATAATCTAAAGCTAACTGTCAGTGAACAACTAGTCTTGGTGTCAGATTGGTGCCTTAGCCAGTAGAAAAAGGTGTTTTTGGTTTTTTATGTTGCCCTCCTGCCCACATGCTTATATATTCTAATACATGCACATTAGACACATAAAAACACTTTGCTGATGCTGCAAACGTGCATTAAATGTGCATATTTGCATGTTTTCAGAGGATCTTTTAATCATGAGCCCCCATTTGATTAGGACAGAGAGCCTGCCTCGGCAAATGCATTGCTAACATTCTGTGCAATAATTTGTCTTTTGCGGCAAAGCAATAACAAACAATAAGAAGAACATTATTGATCTCCTCTTCAGTTGTTAAGGCAGTAGAGAAGTTGTCGGTAACAGGACAGCGATAATAAAAAAAATTTATTGTTGTACAAGTTTATTCCATGGGATAAACCCCTTGAGATGTAGCATCTCATTTTCAAGGGGGTCCTAACATAAATTACAGAAATACAGAAAATACATAAATAACCACATGCATAAAAATGTAATTTATTTCAACAGTTTTTTTTTTTAAAGCAATTAAGTGTATAGCATGCTAGCACACGTGTGTGTGTGCGTGTGTGGCATTATGTGTGCTCGCACGTAACGCGTGTATGTACACACTCCAATGTATTCCATGGTGCCTTATTCAATAATCTGCTTAAAATGTGTCAGTATGAGACTGAACACATTTGACGTCGCTCACAGCGACAAAAAAGCACAAACCAGCAGAAGGGGGGGGGGGGGGATATGTCCAATGGGGGGTCTGTCTGTCTTGTGTCTGTAAGTGTCGCCCCCCCCTCCCCCCTCCAGAGGGTACTTTGATTCCCTGTATCTCCTGCCTCGCTCTGCTCTCATTGATGTAGGAATATCAATGTGCACTTGTCAGTGTTTGTGCACACATGGGCGTTCCCTGCAAACACCTGGCCAGTTATGGTGTGTGCACGCGCGTGTGTGTGTACGTGCATGCGTGTGTGAGTGTGTGTGTGTACACGTGCATGAGTGCGTGTGTGTGTATGCGCTCGTACAGAAGCGCGGTGCGTTGCGCATATAATAATGTGTATGTTTATGAGCTACATCTGAAGAGAGGGAGGGGGTCAGAGGGATTGAATGAGTCCTTGGTCTGAACTTTGACGAGTTCAGCGCTCAAAGTTGATCACGTGTGCACGAGTTCACACTATGAAATATTCACAGCGGTTGCCGCGGCGTCGTATTTCGATAAATTCCTAATGGTGCGGCGGCTGGCGGCGCTCCTCGGCGAGAACGTCTCCGGCACTTATTCTGGGAGAAGGACAGATGGAGCTCTGAGAGAATAATAAAGATGTGAGTCGGTGGGCCGTAACGGTCCTGTTGCGATGCTGCCCCCCTCCACATTAGAGACTTACCATAACTACAGCAGCAAGACAGGAGGAAAAATAAAAAATCATCTAAAATCACTTTAACCCTCCCATGGGGCCACAGCTCACCACCAACCAGAGCCCGCGTATCCATGACAACGCAAAGGATTGGGATCCGCTCTCAGCCGCGTTGACTTCTCTCAGTAAGCCTTAAGTGCCGAGGGAAGCTGAGATAAGGGTGGATTCAATTCAGTTTGCCTCCCAACGCGACGCCTGCCCCCCCCCCCCCCCCTCTCGTGCTCTGAATAGGGGAAGCATGCTAGATGGAACGCTGCCACACGGGGGTGGAGGGGCGAGAATTATGCTGTCACCGCTAGGCCCCCTTGTTTTGTCACTTTCTTGAGCTCATGAGTACCCTGAACCTCCCCCGCACACACACACCCGCACACACACACGCACACACGCGCACACACGTGCACACACTCACACTAATAATGGAACAAAATAATGATTCTGTCCTTCTCCTTTCTGCTGGAGTGCTTTTGCTGCGAGTGAGATGTCTTTTGTAGAGTCCTATTCACTGCTCATGCTGAAGGGGCTGCTGTGTGTTGTGTTCGTATGGGTTAGCTCTCCGTATGCACACAGCGCACAGGCACTAGCGAGCGGGCGGGCGGGCGTTATGGTATGGGCGAGCTGGGCCAAGCTGAGGACGCGCACCTTGAAATGTAGCTCACCCACACAGGGCTCCTCCTGTGCACCTGTAGGAGGTGCGTGTGCGTGTGTGTGTGTGTGTGTTTTCTGGGATTTCAATACCTGTCGCGTTGACCTGACTGTCTCTTTAACTCAACAGCCAAATAACCATTACCATGTGTCTTTTGGTATAGTTGGATGGAAATATCCCTCCTTTATCTTGAAATATAAATGGCTCTACCTTGACGCTTCCCTCTCTGTCCTGTGTGGCCTAGGTGGAGGAGATTGTGGAGGTAGGCACGTTTGCTCCGGAGGACATCCACATCCCAAGCATCTACGTCAACAGGATTGTCCAGGGAGATAGCTATGAGAAGAGGATAGAGGTGAGGAAGTGTATTGTTGCTACATATCTTTTATAACAATGGCCATTGTTATGAAAGCATATTTTAAAGTGGTGCTATATAACTTTCTGCCACTAGATGTCACACTAAGCACACCAGCATCTCAGACCAAAACAAGTGCCACTCACACGTGCGCACAGAGATCTCCCAGCTATGTAAACAACGAACAGAGGAGATTTGATCACAACAAGCGAGTGTGATGTAATTCTCTACTCCGTACACACTTCCTCCATACTCCACTATATATTTACACAGAAAATTGTTGATTTCTGCGATATTAATCTTTTAAAACCTTCAAACGAATAAATATATTAGCCCCAACCCCCCACTTGTGAACATCTTATTTAATGCATTTACTTGTACAGTATATGTGGAATGCCCTATAACCTATATGGTTATTGTTAAAAGAGGCGCTTAAAGACTATTTTGAGCTGAGACCTTGTGTTGGAGAAAAGTGCATCTTCAGTGTAAGCATTCACACTCTCGTCCTTCTCCTGCACTTAAAACAATTGCCGCCCCATTTGTTCTTTTGTGCACACTGTCCTCTAGACGTCATCTGAATTCTTTTTTCTACCTGTACCTGACAGAAACGCACAGTTAAGAAAGCCCAGGCAGAAAAGCCCAAAGTGAAGAAAGACTCTGACATTGTAAGAGAGAGGATCATTCGACGGGCTGCGCTGGAGTTTGAGGATGGCATGTATGGTATCCTTTTGACTCTAGTGATTGTTATGGTGCTGGGGGGAGGGACCCAATAGACACTAGGCAATAGGCACTTTTTCTTGTAGATATAGTTCAATAACGGACCCAGATTGTGTGGCGGCGCTGCAAAAAACACTTAAAGTATGTACTGTAAACTTGCTCAGGGACTTCAGATGGAAATGAGCTTTAAGCTAAATCTGGTATCAAGCATCTTTTCTCTCTTTTGAGATGAATGTATTTTGTACATGGTCCCTTTTTTTACAAATATATAAATGAGTAAAAAAGAAATCAATACAGTGATTTAGAGAATCAATACAGTATCGCAGACAGAAATATTTGGATACTCAGGTGTATTGATATTTTCTTACACCCCTATTGGCTATAGTTCAATAACAGACCTCAATAACAGACCTAGAGGAAGACGTATCATATCATATATCAATGTAAGTTGCTTTTGTGTTTGTGAGGAGATTACGATACTATTATTTGATCTTTTTGGAAATCTGCTTCCTGATGTCATTCCATAAATATGTTCTTTCTTGGAGCATGGCTGTAGTGTGTGTGGTTTTGTTCTTTGACAAAGAGCGTTTCAGCCAATCTTGGTATTGGAATCCCCATGTTGGCCAGCAATTTTATTAAGCCAGACATCATCGTACACCTGCAAAGTGAAAACGGCATTCTGGGACTGGTAAGATGTCAAAATAGCTTCAGTTTAAATAGAAAAATGATCTACATTAAAGTGTTTTTGCATATGGAGTGTCTTCCTGAGTATGAATTTGAAACGGAGTCTGGCTAAACTTTTTATTTTATTTGTATCTGTTAGTTACTGCAATGATTTGTGGAGGTTTGACATCTCTTAAATGTATTTTACGTCCTCATTATTTGCTAGCTTTGCATTGAACAAAGAAGCTCCAGCAACACTTTACAAACAATTGTGTTAACAGGACAACGTCTTAACAGGACAACGTCTTACTCATGTGTCTACATGAATGTTGTATGTTTCATCTACCTATGTGCGTGTTAATTCTAGAGATTCACTCCTCTCTTTACGTATTTGTTTAACCTAGAGAAAATCAATGTCTCATCTAATCAGAGAGACGTGATTGTTTCTGTCTCCTGATGTGAAAGATCATATTTGGTCAGACCAGTGACCTAATGAAGTGTGTGTGTGTGTGTGTGTGCGCGGGCGTGCATGTGTGTGTGTGTGTGTGCGCGGGCGTGCGTGTGTGTGTGTGTGTGTGTGTGTGTGCGCGCGCACAAATCTAGGGGCCGTACCCCACTGAAGAAGCTGTAGATGCCGACCTGATCAATGCTGGTTAGTGGTGTTCTAAACAATACAATGATAAATGCTTTTTTGGAAAATGCCTAGACAATATTTTCTAATATTTACTTTTTATTCCCTTTCAATTTAAAATGGACCTGAAAACGTTTTATTTAGTTTTGTAAACGTGTCTGTACAGGAAAGGAAACTGTCACGGTGCTACCCGGAGCTGCCTATTTCTCTAGTGATGAGTCATTTGCTATGATCAGAGGGTAAGACTATCATTTATTTTATGTATTTCTTTCTTATAATACATTTAGATTCTTTGTGTTAAATTTAGAATTTGCAAGATTATTAAATTAAGTAAACAACATGAGAGTCAAACATGTACAGTTCTGGCTTTTAGGTTAATTTAGTAGGTTCGTTTAACAGATTATTTTACCTAAAGGGATAAAATCATTTACAAGCATTGGGGCCAGACATCTTGTTCAAGGATTTCTACAGACAGACAGGCCCATGTTGAAGAGTGAGCCTGTAGCTTTCAGAGCTGGGAGTTGAACACACAGAGCAGTAGACCGTCCTGCCATGTCTGGAGCTAGATGTTCTATTAATACTGTGAGACACAATTTGTGTTCCATGTCAGATCACGTC
The DNA here is from genome assembly GCA_027564835.1 of Typhlichthys subterraneus. Lineage (NCBI taxonomy): Eukaryota > Metazoa > Chordata > Actinopteri > Percopsiformes > Amblyopsidae > Typhlichthys > Typhlichthys subterraneus. The sequence goes on along the minus strand of JAODUH010093343.1, from coordinate 1,896 downwards.
TCAACCCCAAAGGCAGCTGTCACAATAAAACTGGATGTGACCGGAAGCTATAGCCATGATTTGCTACCTCTGGACATTAGAAAATGGCTAATGCTGGGGCGTCGAGGCGACAGTGTATCAATATTCCCCCCGGCTGCTATTGATTTGCTTGTTGTCTGTGACATGGGCCACCCACTTCTTTACATCAGCGGTTACGTTTGTTCACTCTGTGGAAATCCAATACTGCTCATAAATAGTGCTGTCCAATGGTCACCCTGGCAGTCACCACTCTGTGTGTGCGTGCATGCAGCCTTGTGCGTGTCTTGGGTTGTATGAACATGATGAAGTACAGGAGGAAACTAAGATAGGTAGGGACCAGTTTTGGGAGCAACCTATGACAAAACGCACACAGTAATCAGGTTACATTTCACAGTAATGGAATACCGTTTCATTTACGATATGCACATTACACTTAACATTCATACCGTTTCATTTACGATATGCACATTGCATTTAACATTCATACCGTTTTATTTACGATATGCACATTACACTTAACATTCATACAGTTTAATTTACGATATGCACATTGCATTTAACATTCATACCGTTTCATTTACAATATGTTTATTTAGATTCAGTGATGCTGTTTGTTTGTTAATATATTAAATAAAGCACTGAAAATAAAAGAATAAATCATTAGTTACTTTTCTCATGCAGTAATTAATAAAGTAATCTTCATTTCAGTATATACCAAGTAATGAGTAATTAGTTATGTATTACAGAAAGTTCCCCATCACGATCAAGACTGTACTTACTATGAATATAGATATGATGTAACCAACCAACCAATTTTTATTTTTGTGCACACTGACAATTGTTATGGGCTACCAGATGGCTCAGAAATAATGCATAAACATACAGTGTATTAAAACGAGAAAAGTTAACTGGCAGACATGGCCTGTCATCTCAGATTGTTTCTCTGCGTACTTGCTGTCTAGGAAGTAGCACTGTCAAAACACCCGATATACAGTATTATACACATTTACTTTGTCTCCAACTAAACACACCAAGGAGACTTGTTTTCCAGGAGAACATATGTATTACATAACCATCACAATATGTTAATTTTCCCACATAAACGTGTGGATGTGACCAATTTAAAATCATTGGTGTTCAATGGAGCTCAATATAAAGATCTGCTCAAGCATGTTTGTGCAGATCCTTATTGGATGAGTGTCCAATAAGTGTGTGTGTGTGTGTGTGTGTGTGTGTGTGTGTGTGTGTGAGACTGAGCCATTTGGTGGGAGGGATAACCCATATTACAATTGTGCATGGTTTATTTGATAAATAGGCAATTGTATTTGTTGAGGGGATGCTAATAAACTGATGGTTACCTTCTGTGCTCCCCTCAGGGGTCACGTCAACCTAACGATGCTGGGGGCCATGCAGGTTTCAAAGAATGGAGACCTCGCCAACTGGATGATTCCCGTAAGTGTCATTATCATGATGTAGCCTTCCAGGAGGACTTGCACCCCCTCCGCACGTCTATCCTCACTTTTCTAACGCTATTGTTGTCGATACCTCAGACGTTTGGCTGCTCTGCAAGATTCTCATTGCTTACATAGTAATTATCTGATGAAGCCTCAGTAAAGCGTAACGATACTGCACATGTTGGTGATCTCTTGTGATGGAGATATCAGCAAAACATAATTTAAATAAAAGAGAGGCCGATGAAACAAATTAACTATGTCCCATGATTTGTCCGTTATACAACACAATAAAACATTCTCTATTTATTTAATATTTTGTAATGAATGGCATGGTATGTTAGGAGTGGGTTCCTCGTAGCCTCAAGCATACATCAGCACTATGTTGCATAAGCAAAGTGTGCTGAATGTCTGATACATGGACTAT
>JAODUH010093332.1:0-12844 GCA_027564835.1 Typhlichthys subterraneus | reverse complement strand
GGAGCCAGGGCTGTGTAGAAACACCAGATTATTGTTTATGTTCCTATTTATGGAGCCAGGGCTGTGTAGAAACACCAGATTATTGTTTATGTTCCTATTTATGGAGCCAGGGCTGTGTAGAAACACCAGATTATTGTTTATGTTACTATTAGGTTTTGTTTGCTCTGGAAAGGTGGAAACCCCCCCTTCCTCAAGCAAGGCCAAAATCAGATGGATGTAAAATGTTTCGGACATTGTGTGATTTTAGCTTTCAGAACAGATTTTCTGCCTTTGAATCGTCACATAAATGTTATGCCAGCAACACCCTGAGGCCGTTGGGGGAACATCTCATGTAAGTGCCACTTAACTGTTGAGAAACATCTAGAATAGCTGCCCCAGGCCTACTATTACAATATGCAGTAGATCAATGCATTCGGTGAATAACTTCCTTCACTCATTATAACATGGAAATTCACATTGGGAAAAACAATTGAATTATAAAACAACTTCACTTTTGTTGGACTTCAGAGAAGTTTCTTGTGTTGAAACATATGTATATTAATCACAACACACAATAACAGTAGCCTACTACAAGGTCTGAATTAATTTTTTTTAAGAATAATTCATACTTTAAAACTAGTACTATACTCAAAATAATATGAATTCTACACACATTAACACAATGTCATAATTGTAGTTACAAATTTACTTAATATATATATGGCATGTCTGTACACTTTTTATAAGCCTCACTACATTTCATTGTATTTTTTGATTCAATTCAAATTACACCAATTACTATATGTCTGTATTGTAAGAGACTGCATTCTTAAAGGGTCTGTTAAAAGAAAAATACATAACACAGTGGAATTATTATTCATAAATGAATCCGTTTTTCCTAGTTGAAAATTTCTGTTAAATACAAACCAAATAAAACATTTGGTTTCAAAAAGTCGTTAGATTCTAATGAAATATTCTATAGGAAGTTGCTTTCATCAAGCCTTCTTAAGCCACACAGAACAACCTCCTAGAAGAAACAATTTTTGTTCAAATTCTAACTTCACTTCACACTCCAAGCAATTGTCACTATTTGTAGAATGTCTCTTCAGTCATTAGGATCAGATGTAAGAGAAAGATGTCTTTCGTCTGGCTCCCTGGTACCTCTTTAAAACAGCCAGTCTGTTGCTGCTTCAGCTCATCATGTGACACTATAATTGTTTCATACTGAGGAAAATCCTATCAAGTCAACCAACTCCAACGTGTTCCTTAGCTTACTGCAGGCTGCTGTAGTTGAAGGCAAACAGTCAGGTTGAGGCGATAATGAATAAAGCAAGTGTAAATACAATGTAACCAGATCAAATAAGGCAAATGGCCATTTAGGTTAGCACTAACAATAAACTATGGCATGAAAAATGGCTCACCGCAATGGCCATTTCTTCCAACATCTGCGCCCGCACGGAATAGTGGTAAATGTTAACTTACAAAGTGAATACTCAGATGGGAGTCAAGACTCCTATTCTGATCAACGAATATGATTATTATTGTATTAGTTCGGGCTCTTAAATACTCAAATACTCTCCTCAGTCTGTTTTGTGTCAAAATATATTTCTTGTTATTAACTGTTTCTCGTTAAGCAATTTAATATAAAATAATGTAAATTAGTAGAGGTCAGACTCCAATATTGTTATTGTTATTCAAAGTGGTCTCTTGCATTAATCAGCCTCAGGCAGGCAGAAATAAGAAATGTTTGGATATGATGCAACTGTCCTACAAACCGGCGAGCGGGAACACATTGGGGTCAGAAACGTCCTGCGTCAAAGGTGTGGAGGAGAACTGAAGACACAACCTAAATGTCTTCAGATGGAGCAGTGATGAGGTTGGTCACAACAAAGTATTCCACCTCAAACTGTATAAGAATTATTTAACGTTTGTAAAACATCTGTGCGTCTCCTGAACATGAGCATGTGCTGCTGCTGTCTCAGTGCTGCCATCTACAGGCAACACCTAGCGCTTCTCCTAACCTCTCCTGTCTATACCCTGAGAGATGAATGCTTTTATCTTTTAGGAATGCTGATAACATGCTTGTTCTCCTAAGCGTAGAAGCAGGACCGAGTTAGGACTAGTGTCCTGCTCTCTGACAACCTCTGTCAATACCTGACATCTTCACGCTGTCTGCGGCACTAAGTCACATCTCACTGATGTGTTGATATTTCTAAAACCCAGACGATGTTCATTATTGGTAGGACTACATTTTTATGGTGCAAGAACGAGCTAGCACACATACACAAGCGCTCCTGGGTTTGTGGCCTGGTACCCACAAAAGCTAAGCTATGGGCTAACGAGCTAACAAGCTAACGAGCTAAAGAACCTGCTAGAAGCCTGCGATGGCATGATGGCTGTGCAGGGCTGATGTTCACACCTCGTCTGTGACTCCATGCTGCATATTGTTGTCAGTACTTTCCTCTGTCAACTCAATGTGTGAATGTTTCTCATTCTCACATCTTCTTTAAACCAGTCAGTCTTCAGCGTGCAGTCAGAGGGTCAGATGTATTGGGCTATATGTTGTCTTTTGCGTGGTCCTTTATGTTCACGATCCAGTGCATGTACAGGTAAGCTATTCTAGGTAGATGTCTTCTGTTGGACACGATGCCTCCACATACTCTTTATAGTAGGACTGGAAGGCTTTCCTGTAGGACAAACATGTAACAGAAAGGTCAAGCTCCTGGCTACAGAATGGACTTGCAAGGACAAAAAGCAACCTGTCCACGTACCCCACTGACTCTGCGAGGGGCTTGGTGGAGTTCTCTGAAACAAACACATGGCAGGCAAATCGCTGGTCGGCAGGGTGCTTGGTGATGAAGCCAAAATACCTGCAGGGAAACGACACACAGCATGGCTAAACAGCTCGTCTGTAGCCTAGATACCAGCTGATCCCTGACCAGTGAATTTGTACGGTCACATAAACTAGATGCACATGTTCCAGATGTGAAAGACGTATTTCACCAGAGGTTGTCTGTGGGTCATGCAGGATGTTTTCTGAGGGCACCAAGATGATTCAAATGATTATTGTTTATAATACAATGAAGCCATCATCACATTATTCAAACAAGGATGTCTACAGGAATGTAAACATCCTTATTTCTCATTTTTCCTGAGCTAGGATGTAGAGTCAGATCCATACTAACTGCAGTACATGGTTATATTTAGCTCAAATAAAGCACGGTAACACGGGAATCATAAAAAGAAGCTGCATAACACAACTGGATAATCCATAAATACCTGGAAAATGCAATACATAAAAAGTGCTGCTCTGTAACAAGCACTGTATCTTTACAGAAAATACCAAGAAGACATTTTTTTCCACACAAAACAATCACATTAAAAATATAATCTGGCGCAAAGAATTTAAGGTGGAACTGCTTGTAATTGGATGAATGCCACTATTACAGCTGACAGCAGCATTATAATACTACTCATGGATCAAACCCTTGTTAGAATATATTATGGTTGTGTATGTTTACAGAATTTCTAATATTATACTATGTATCACCATCATACTATGTATTTTACTGTATGTTGTGACCACACACAATATGTAATCCTGACTGGATCTCAGAGAAGCAGCTTGTCAGACGTTGAATATCACTTCCTGCTCTACTCACTTGCTGTTTTTGGGATGGTAGCCACAGAAGGACACATTCTTCAACTGGAAGAAGTGACTGCACTCGTGATTCTGAGAGCAGAGAATGTTACTTTAAAACACAATGTCGTCCTGCTGGTGGTCAGTCAAAAAGTGGAAACGTATCAGTAGTTCTCATCCAGCGTTCCTCCCAAACACACGTCTAACTGGTCTACAACGCTGATTAATGTGGTTACAGAGCAGAACCGCTGTACCATTCAAATACGCTGCATTTCCATTCACACATTAGAGCTCAGATAGCACAGGTACTGTAGGAGCTGATCATATTATAATAATGTAATATAATAGTGTGATGCTGCCGGGCTGGTCACCGGCTGTGCCCCTATGGAGAAATACTGTAGGCAGGTTTATTAGGTAGGTCTTATAAGCAGGTAGGTCTTATAAGCAGGTAGGCACTAGCATTATAAATAGAACATACTTAATGACAACACCACCTTCTGCTTAATACAATTAAATTTGCCATAAAATAACACAAACTTAGTAGCTTAGTTTATGTTAGTAGCCTGCAGGCAAATTAGCACTACTGTTACTATGACTATATTATATTATTATTATTACATATATATTATACATTAGGAGAGACCAGACAGTTATACGGATAAAGGAGGGCAATGTTCTATCATGTTTACCTTACATTAGGGCTTTTATCATGTACTAACTTTGTAATACATTGTTTCTTATTCCTTTTGTTTTAATTGTTTATTTAATTACATTTTACCATGTTGTCGTTTGTCTTTCAAAATTCTTTGACTTTAAAGCACATTGAGCTGCAATCCCTGTATGAAAGGTGCAATATAATTCAAGTTTATTATTATTATTGTTAATATATAAAATAATCTTCAAATAAATACAAACAGTGAAAGCATACACTGTTTTCTTCAGTGCTGTATTATTAATGTAGCATGTCATTTTACATCAAGTCAAGATTGTTTTAGATAAATGTGTATGCTACAGTAAATAGCTTGCTAGCCTGTAATCAGACGCATTATACACCATGTGGCTTAACAATGCGTTATGGAATTACAACTATTCAAACTAATATTGTTCAAACACAACCATATTAATCTGTGATCTAATGTATGTGTGTGCAGGCAGCAGGTGTGGTGGTTACCCCGCGGGCTTCATAGTCGTCCTGGACCACCAGCTTAATGCCCTTCACGTTGATCTCCAGCATGCAAGACGAGGGCGGGTTGTACTGTAGAGTCATCCTTCTATTGGTGGCAATCTGGTGGCAATCACACATACAGTAGGACACACGTCAGACGTCAGACAGACACACAAATGCACACACACACGCACGCTCGCATACACACATGCACACGTGCGCACACACACACACACGCACACACGCATTCGCACATACACACATACACGCACACACACTCGTGTACACACGCACGCACACACACAGGCGGGACACACACATGCGCACACACACACACACAAACACACTCACGTGCACACATACTGTACACACACACGCACTCACACACTCGTGTACATACGCACACACGCGCACATGCACACACACACACACTCACATGCACATACACACGCACGTACACATGCGCACATGCACACACACACTTGTGTACACACGCACGCACACACACAGGCGGTACCTTCTGCATAGCAGCACAAAGCACATCGTTGCCCTTGTGATACGGCACTTGGACTGAGCCCAGGAACTTCAGCCAGTATCTGTCCGTCCATCTGCTGCTGTGCTCTGCAGGACAGCAGGACACAGCAGGCTCTTACAATACTTTAAAGGTATAGTAAGCAAGATAAAGGCAGAGTATAGATTGTAAGCTTAAACACGCTTGGCTAGTTTACCGTTCTCTGTGCGTGCTGAATAAATGATCTAGTACTTTTCTACACAGCCCTGGCTCTATACATAGGAACACAAACAAAGTGGTGCAGACCGCCCCACACGACAATGGCCCATCTTTCACAATGCGTTTACAATGTGGGAGGGTGAAGCATCTGGAGCAGCACCCTATGGCATCAAAAGGAGAGGAGTCTTTGTTTTGATCGAGTTCAAAATATCAACAAGCTTTCTCCAGAAAGACAGACTATAATGAATGTGTATATATATATATATATATATATATATAAATATAAATAAAACTATAATGTTATATATATATAAATATAAATAAATAAATAAAACTATAATGTTAATAAGCATTAAACATGAGCACAGGACATGTTACCTACATAATAAAGGGACAAATTCAACTAGTGGTGTTGTTATGTTAGAAGGTAACCTATGAAGACTAGTCGTGTTGTTATGCTAGAAGGTAACCTATCATAACTGAAGAAGACTAAGACGGTGAGTCAGTCCAGACAGCAGGTTATACTAACTGCCACAACATTAGCTAAACATACCAGATAAAGCCATATCAATGGTAGTTTGCTTCCATATGGTTAGGGTATAGCTTTACTTGAGCCAAAATATTCCCTTGAATAGGATTTAGGGATCTCGTCTGCACGTTTAATCAGCAATAAGGGAATCAATCACCTCTCCCATCAGTGCCATAGGGTGTTCCCTCAGAAGCCCCGCCCCCTTCAGTGCATAGGGTGCTCCCTCAGAAGCTCCACCCACTTCAGTGCCATAGGGTGCTCCCTCAGAAGCTCCACCCCCTTCAGTGCCATAGGATGTTCCCTTAGAAGGTCCACCTTCTTCAATGCCATAGGGTGTTCCCTCAGAAGCCCCACCCCATGGGACACATTGTCATGGCTGGGGCATTGTTGTGTGGTGCGGTCTGCACCACTGTTTGTGCTCCCATGTGCAGAGCCAGGGCTGCGTAGAGGCCCAGCACTCACACACACCACAGACATGTGACAGCAGCTTTACTGAGCCCAGGTGAGTACCTGCTCACACCAGACATGTAACAGCAGCTTTACTGAGCCCAGGTGAGGTACCTGTGCAGCCACCAGGGTCCCGGGCCACCTCCACAGCATAGTAGGAGGGGAATGCTCCACGTACACAGGTACGCATGTTGTAGCCCTCGTACCAGTGGTCGTCCGCCTCCACCTCCACCAGCAGAGGGTCGTCCACCTCCAGCTCCAGCTCGTCGTCATGGCGAGGAATGAACCTGTTGTTGCCATGGGGAAGACAGCAGGCCACATGCGTTGACTTGAACGTAACGCTGTTTGCTTCATGTTTCTACATGTGTGACTGCTGCTTCAATAGTGTTATTCTATTATATTATGTTATGTTCTAGTCTGCATTCACCACATTTAGCAGACTAATTGGAATTGGTCAATAGATTAACAGGTCATACGCCAGCAATTGTAAGATAACAATATTTTGTTGTAATGTAATAATTGTATATCATTACAGCATCATGTAACATCTTACCAATATATAATTCAATCGTCAAACAATATTCTATTATGTTGGGGAAAGTTGGCAGTTGGAGTTGTAAATATACAAATGTATGTGTGATGTGTTCCTATTTCTAAGTGGCACCTCTGTTTTCCAACTCTCATATGGGCTTATGCGTTTTCTACAACTGAAATTACATTGGGTAGACTATTGACACCAAATTCCAGGTATTCCTGGCAGTATGGGTTCAAATGTAACTAGTACCATACCCAACCATTATCCTCACTAACAGGAGCTACGGGAGCTATGTGCACATATGTCAGTCAGTCAGGGGTCTGTCAAGGGTCAATCAGGGGTTAGGGTTCAGTCAAGGGTAAGTCAGGGGTAAGTCAGGGGTAAGTCAGGGGTTAGGGTTCAGTCAAGGGTAAGTCAGGGGTCAGTCAGGGGTCAGTCAGGGGTTAGGGTTCAGTCAAGGGTAAGTCAGGGGTCAGTAAGGGGTCAGTCAGGGGTCAATCAGGGGTTAGGGGTCAGTCAGGGGTCAGTCAGGGGTCAGTCAGGGGTTAGGGTTCAGTCAGGGGTCAGTCAGGGGATAGGGGTCAGTCAGGGTTCAGTCAAGGGTAAGTCAGGGGTCAGTCAGGGGTAAGTCAGGGGTCAGTCAAGGGTCAATCAGGGGTTAGGGTTCAGTCAGGGGTCAGTCAGGGGTTAGGGGTCAGTTAGGGGTCAGTCAGGGGTCTGTCAGGGGTCTGTCAGGGGTCAGTCAGGGGTTAGGGGTCAGTCAGGGGTCAACACAGCTCACCTGTAGACAGCTCTGTGAGTCTGGTCCCTCTCCTGTCCATTGATCAGACAGGAAAACAAGCCGAACGACTCTGCGCCTGGGAGAGCGAGGCAGAGAGGTGCAACAGGAGAGAGGTTAGGGTTAGGGGTTAGAGTAACCCCTAACCCTATCCAGCCAATCACGGCTGTTAGCTGAATGCCACGCCCTAGCCGGTCATAAACATGCTAGTAGCTAGTAGATGAGGACAAGACTGTTGCTCTACGTGGCATTGAGGCCCCACTATACTGTCTGCTACACCTCAGGAACAGTGAGCTTGTCACCTCTACCACAGCATAAACAGTGAGCTTGTCACCTCTACCACGGCGTAAACAGTGAGCTTGTCACCTCTATCACGGTGTAAACAGTAAGCTTGTGACCACTACCACAGCGTAAACAGTGAGCTTGTCACCTCTACCATGGTGTAAACAGTGAGTTTGTGACTTCTATCACGGTGTAAACAGTAAGCTTGTCACCTCTATCACAGCGTAAACAGTGAGCTTGTCACCTCTATCACGGTGTAAACAGTGAGCTTGTCACCTTTATCACAGTGTAAACAGTGAGCTTGTGACCTCTACCACAGCGTAAACAGTGAGCTTGTCACCTCTATCACGGTGTACACAGTGAGCTTGTGACCTCTACCACAGCGTAAACAGTGAGCTTGTCACCTCTGTCAAGGTGTAAACAGTGAGCTTGTCAACTTTATTACAGTGTAAACAGTGAGCTTGTCACCTCTATCACGGTGTAAACAGTGAGCTTGTCACCTTTATCACAGTGTAAACAGTGAGCTTGTGACCTCTACCACAGCGTAAACAGTGAGCTTGTCACCTCTATCACGGTGTACACAGTGAGCTTGTGACCTCTACCACAGCGTAAACAGTGAGCTTGTCACCTCTGTCAAGGTGTAAACAGTGAGCTTGTCACCTTTATTACAGTGTAAACAGTGAGCTTGTCACCTCTATCACGTTGTAAACAGTGTCACTTACTGGAGGGCCGTCCATTCATGAAGACGTTGAGGAACTTCTTGGAGAAGCTCAGGTCGGAGGAAGGGGTGGAGTCCTGGGAGGCCCTGCCCACCTCTGTGCATGCCCCACCCTCCACATCAGGCTCCTCCCCCCCCTCCTCCGGCTCCTCGTACTCCTCGCCCACGGCCGGCTCGTACGGCGAGGAGGGGCAGTTGTTGCAGACGGTGGTGGCGTCGCTGCCCTCCTCCACCTCCTCCTCCTCCTCATCGTGGCTGTAACCACGGTAACAGCGGCGCAGGCTGCCCAGCTCCAACTGGGCGTGCTCGTCCACCACCAGTGTGTATTTGACCGCGTCGTAGCTCAGCCCGCTGGCGCCCCAGGGGCTGGTCCCGCCCCCGGCCCCTCCCCCTCCCCAGGGGCTGGCCCCGCCCCCGGCCCCTCCCCCTCCCCAGGGGGGTGTGGCCGGGGCCTCCACACAGGAGGCGTAGGAGGGTGGTCCGTACAGCTCCTCCTCCTCCGCCCCTCCCAGGGGACTGGGGGGCTGGTAGGGGGGCGGGGCCTCTGCGTCAGAGCTGACGGACATGCACAGGCCGCGCTCGCCCTGCGGGGCCAGCGGGGGGCGCTGAGGGGGTGTCAGGTAGATCTCCTCGGTGGGCTCCGGCCGCGCGTCCCCGTGGCAACGGACCCTCTCGCGTTGCTGTGGGGGAGGGACGTGGCCCTCCTGGAGCTTGGAGCGTGTCCCGCCCACCGGCCCCGCAAGCCCCGCCCCCATGGTGTGCCGACAGGGGCCGTCTGTGGACGTGCCGCGGTCTCTGGTGGGCGCGCCGCCCCCTACCCCTCCTCCCTGGAGCCGGTCCTCATCACTCAGGCAGCTGTGCTCATGGGGGCTCAGCGCACCTGGCAGGGCGCACACACACACACACAATGCATCTATTGATTTGCTGTAGATTGTGGAATGCCTGGGTTCAGAAGCCACAACCTCTGTTAGCGAATCAGCTGTAGGTGTCAACTGTAAGGGTCAGCTTTAAGGGTCAGCTGTAGGGGTCAGCTTTAGGGGTCAGCTGTAAGGGTCAGCTTTAGGGGTCAGCTGTAAGGGTCAGCTTTAAGGGTCAGCTGTAGGGGTCAGCTTTAAGGGTCAGCTGTAGGGGTCAGCTGTAGGGGTCAGCTGTAGGGGTCAACTGTAAGGGTCAGCTGTAGGGGTCAGCAGCCCCTCTGGCATACACACAGACCCCAGCCCTGGTTTGCAAGCTGTGAGAAGGTGTGAGAAGGTGTGTAGATGTCCCACAGCTCACCTGCTTTGAGAGGGGAGGATGACAGGGACACCTTCTCTTGCCAGCTGTATTTCTTCCCAAAGGAGTTGTTGTTCAGTGTGTCCTGTGAGGAGGAGGAGGAGGGCAGAACAAGGAAGAGATGAGGAGGAGGTTACAGAAGGAAGTAGGAGAAAAGACCACAAGCAACAAGACAACAAGCAAGAGAACAGAAGTGGCTTGATGGGAAGATTCTGGATACTAAAACCCAATGTACAAATTCTCTCTCTCTCTCTCACTCTCTCTCTCACACACACACACACACACACACACACAGCTTTTATTCTGTTGAATGAGCAGGGCTTGTTTTGTCCGTGCTCCATGATGTGCATTTAAAGGAGACCAGACCTTTCCCAAGCTTCAGGGAACACAGGCCCATTCACACTGTCTGGCTGTATAAACTCCATATCAATAAGCAATCTAAGCGACTGCTTTAGTGCTTAGAGCCCCGTGGCCACCAGGGGACCCCTGCCCAGAAATCTTAGCTATGGTATCATTTGAATCCACCAGTTCTAATAGAAAGCTAACAATTACAACTAGCCATTTCAATTTTAACGGGTTGGTTTGAAATAAAAGCCAGATTACCTTTTCTTGTTTGTATACTGTTCTTGATGCAGATACCTTTATTTAACCAGGTAATCACATTAAGATTAAAACCTCCTCTTCTGATTAGTAGGTTTGTGAAGTGATTTCATGCTCCATTGTAACTGTATTTTAGTATAAAATACAGTTTATTTTGATACATTGCGTGGCTGGTTGCATTGTAGGCAACACACACACAGCACACCCACACACACAACATACACACAGCACACACAGCACACACACACACAACATACAGCACACACACACACACACACACAACATACAGCACAGTAAATTGATCTACAAATGCAAGTGTAGTTTGGGCACAAGATGTGACTTCAGGTGTCGTGACAGCGTGTGTGTGGTAGTCATCCAGGAGAAAGCTTGTTGCAAAGCATTTGAACCCCCCTCCCTTCAGCTCCCTCAGAAGCTCCCCCCCCCACACACACACACTGGACACACATTGCCCAGGCTGGGACCGTGTTGTGTGGTGCGGTCTGCACCCATTTACATGGCTGTGTAGAAACACAGATATCAAGCATAGCGATAACTGATGCATAACCTCAGTTGTCAGCTGATCACAATTAGCTCACACAGCCAATCACAGCAAAGCACAGGATTGGCCAAGCTAGTCAGGACACTTATTTAAGCGTCTTTAGTCTTAAGCTGTGTTTGATTACTTAACGTCAAGGTGTTGTCATTAAGGTTTGCTCTGTACCTCGTGGGGGGTATTTTTGCTGCTCTCCCTGCCTTGTTCTTTCCATGTACGCACACGGAAAGGGCTGTCCTTGTATGCTTATGTAAGGGCAGGGAGCTTGTGGAACAGAGCCATAACTCCAAATATTAACAACTTGAGGCAAATCAAATACTTATTTTGACTGTAGCAGTAAATGGACTGCATTTATATAGTGCCACTGAACATAAATGGGATAGCTAAAGTAAATACTTAAAATAAACACAGTGCTGTCAACAAGTTATGAATGTGTGACATATACCGTATAGCTGTGCAGTTACTGTATATTATTCCCATCTTCCACTAAAGGCAAGCCCTGTGACAGTACCCATAGTAACCAGCGACGCTGATTAATGACAGCATCAGATGGTGCTCTCAACAGATGGCAGAATGAAGGGAGCCTCCCGCCATCCCAGTGACGATCTTCACTCCCCCCGCCCCCTCCCGTCCATTAACCAAGCCCCTTGCTGACTCACCCTCATCCTTTGTTGCTGTGGCAACCCTAGCAGTGATGTAGCAGGTGGCATGGAAACGCAGCTCAGATATATGTACACAATGACCTCTGATGATGACACATGCATATAGTGTATGTGGGGGTGTGTGTGTGTGGGGGGGGGGGGGGGGTGTGAGCGAGCGAGCGCACACAAATGACTATGGACGAAATTGTGACAGGGTTTGATCTTATAGGAGGCTACACACACACACAGAGAAAACTATAGCGTATATTATTTTAGTACTAATACATACAGTAGCTGCCACTGTCTTGTGTCTCATGTTGATATTATTACTTGTGAACAAACAGTACAATGCATGCAGGTGACAGCAACTACAGATGGAGAACAGCAGCTATGTGCTGCAACAATCACCGATAACGTTGATTTCCAAGTCCTCCACCATTTGATTTAATTCTCCCAACAACAGTTAACAGTGAAGGGGCAGTCCTGAAAAACAGACATCCTGCTGAAGCCTTATCCTGCCAGCACAGCACACATGTTGATGTGACCGGGTGTGTGCTGTGTAGTGAGGATGCATCTTAACACAGGCCGCAGGTCAGGATTAAAGGACTATGCTAGGCTACAAGGATGAAGATTAAGGGAGGTGGAATCCTGTCTGATAAGATGTCAGACCACCTGGCCTCGTCTCAGTGGAGTCAGTGCAGTAGTACATAATGAAGCTAACATGATGCTAACATGGTGAGGCTAACGTGATGCTAACGTGATGTGTGTGTGTGTGTATATATATATATATATATATATATATATACATATATACACATATACACACACACACACACACACACACACACACATATATATATACATACACACACATGTATATATACATACACACACATATATACATACATACATACATATATATATATATATATATATATACACACACACACACACATACATACATACAAACACACT
>JAODUH010093321.1:3939-14193 GCA_027564835.1 Typhlichthys subterraneus | reverse complement strand
CTACTTGTTGGGGGATCGCTGCTCTACACTGGCTCGAGTCCTCCAGGCATTTCAGGCTCTCCAACCTTCAGCAGTGGCGAGAGCAGCCCCCATCGGGCACCTGCCTCGCAGGTTAAAGGCTATGTGTAACTATGAGAATGCACCCAGTCACACAGATCTAGCCCAACCAATGACAAACCAATTTATTCTCCTGTGATGTTTCATCTTTTACTTGTTTGATATTTAATGATACTGGTTTTGTGTTTTCGTTGAAAGCCACTGGAGGCTAATCTGAGAAATACTGCTATGTTGCAAAATAACATTTTTCTCTGTCTGATAGTGGAAAATACAATAAAGATTTTCAGCCATTCAGATCAACCGGGGAAATTGTGTGTATTCATGTTTTTATAGAACCATATCAACTAGAAACCTACCTTTCACAGACATCTATTAGTGTGTGTGAGTGTGTTCCTAAAATAGAAAGGCAGGTTGTGCCTTGGTTGTTGTGTAAATTTAAAGGACCACTAACTGTAGCCATTTGAATGAGAAAAATAATAGAACAATGTATAATACAGTGCGTGTGTGTGTACATACAATTGTGTGTGGTGGTGCCATAGTGTTGACAAGAACATTTGTGTATCTGTCATGCAACATTAGCCTATCCTCAAGCTATGATCCCTATACTATTCCATACTGAGACCTGAGCAAAATCAAAACCAGGTATCATATAGCTCAAATCTCTCCAGTGCAGGTGTGCACCCATCTATACAGTCCAGCATTAAATTCAACAAAATGCAGAGAGACTTTATTTAATCTTAATGTGCAAGCAAATACTAACAATAATGTGGACATACAGGATTTTGAGTTGCCAAGACATTTGCTGAAAGGCTACTTTGTTTTTTAAATTCCATAAACTTTAAACAGGTACCGGGTACATATCTCTAAAGCACACTGGCTTGTTTGTTAAATGGTAAATAATGGCAACCATATTGGCTCTATCAACACTTCTAGATGAGAACAAAGCAACAAAACACCACAATAACAGCAACAATGGACACCTGTGGTCCAAGGGTCAGATACTAACTCATGTATGGGACTAAACTGTGTACTGGTGCTGTGGAAAGAGTTTTTGTGTTTATGTAAAGGCTCATCTACTATACACAACTAGATACTTTTACTAATTACAAAAAATACCTAATGTAGGCTACAGGTATCTGAATTCAAAATGTTTTAAGATTAATCTTAAAACATTAAGATTTAAGATTAATCTTAAAACATACATTTTTGTTTAGCTTTTCCCAAATAAATGAACTATATATAGGTCTATAGACCAATTTCCTGCCGACGTCACAAACATATGCGCACGCAGCTCAGCACATGAATTGTCTCTTGTGCAATTATTATTATTATTATTATTAGGAAAAAATATCATCTAGGACACATAGCAAGTGAAATGTATGGGATCTCACAGAAACTCGCATGTCAAACGTTGGCAAAACAAAAAAGGGAGGTGGACTGTCAATCATGCCGCCAATACACAGATCGTACACAGATGCCGTAGTAGCACGAGTGTGCTAAATATAATGCACAGAGAAACAAAACCCTCAAACATCAGGTTTGATATTTACGATTCGAATTTTGGGAGCCTCCGAGCAGTCGGCAACGACAATATTCGGTCTGTCAACACCTCAATACAGGATAATATGGGCAGATGATTGGTTCCGACCAGCCTCGCCCCTCGCGATTGGCAGGAGGGGCAAATCAGACCAACAATCGGGCTAAAAATCCTGTAGTGTGTGGCCAGCTTTATACGAACGTTCCGTTTACGTCATGTTTGTAACGTTGCAGTGCGACCATAAAATAAGCTAAATGGCACGAATTCTCCATAAAGTCGTAAATAGAACGGTATTATGACCAATAAGGGCGCATTCACACCTGGTCCAAATGCAAATATGGTCACACCTGACCAAAACGCGAACGTTCCGTTTACGTTCCAAATGTCCTCCGTTTGTAACGTTGCAGTGCGAGTGTGCGACCATAAAATAACCAAATCGAAACGTTCCACATTTATGTCATAAAGGGAACTTTGCACTGCAGCACTTTCACAACCAAAATAGAACGTTTTAGGAACGTCGCCAATGTTATGTAAAGGTTCGGGACATTCGTTATTGCCTTTATATAACTTATAGGTAACGTTGCGCAACGTCCCCAGAACGCCCCCTTCTACATGGGACATGAGATTTGGATGGTGTTTTTTCACGTGTTCTTTCAGCAACACCATCGATTACATCAAAAACAGTACTGGTAGAATAGCCTGACCCCTGTGTAAAAAAAAAGCATTTTAATAATGTACAGGTGTTACGGCTAATTCTGTGTCCTGCCGAATTCAGTGACCCTTTCGAAAGTGCGCATGCGCCACCTAAAATCATGTACAATCTATTAGTGTGTGTGAGTGTGTGATTTATCGTGCACTTTTTGTGTCTCGCTCCCGAAGTGTTGTAGTTCGGGAAAGGATTAATAAAAGGTTAGCTAGCTCTCGATGGTGGTTTGCTCTGCAAAAAGCTTATGATTTTAGCGATTTCTGAATAAAAAGTGAATAGTAATCTACTAGCTACACCAGTCTCGTCTTTTTAAGGTTAATTGATGTCTAGATATTTCTAAATATTATTTATAGATCTATCGAACTTGTTCATGCTTTTTCTGCTCTATTTAACATACTTCGCTTCGAAAGGGTCACTGAATTCCGCAGGACACAGAATTAGGCGTAACACCTGTTAGAGAATAACACAAGTCATAATTCAAAATATATTTTGGAATTGTTTCACTTCTTGAATACCGTTACAAAAGTAAATAGGCCAGGGCGATCTAATTACATTTAAGCACATAAACATGGTTTACAACCGCCATTAGACGCCATAGAATAATAAGGAGAAATTACTTTTAACACACAATATTAGTTAAGACAAGTCGACAAAGTCGTCAAACACAGTTGCATTTACTTTTGTTTTGCGCTAGAGGGAGGACGATACCCTTCGGTTCTTTGTCTAAAGAAAAACGAAACCGGAACAAGATTGTTGCAGGCTAACAGAAGCTAGCAGGCTAGCCTGAGCGTTGATAGCAGCCCTAGTTGGACAAATATTACGTCTCCTAATATATTTATAATTCACTATGGGGAAAGGTGGCGGTACATTTGACAGGCTTTTGGGTAAGATATACAAGTGTCTGATGTGTTGATAATTCCGTGATAGTCTATAAAGTGCGATGTTATTTCTCCGTTTTGTTTTGACAGACTCAGGCTTTGGCTCATAGTCCCAGGCCAGCTAATTTTAGCCTGCTGACCAGAGCTGGCGATTCTCTACCATTGTTTGGCGTTTGTTATCTGTTAATAATAACAAAACAAACAATTTAACACTGCTTGCCTTTCACCGTAATTAACATACCACATTGTTATATGTTATCGTTATATATTTAGGGTTAGTCAGTAAACAGTACCGTACCACGTCCTATGCCTTGGTTTTACTGTTACGTCAATTAGCATTGCAACAATCTTACGGCATACTTCGCTACAATTAGATGATGACAACCCCTACTTGTTTAATAAACTGTTTGGTTTTAGTGATGTCATTTGATTTTACCTGGTATTTTAATAGTGTGTGCGAGTCTACGTTTGGATAACATAGGTGGTGGATAACATGTATATTGCATGTTGGATACCGTGTGGTGGGTAACATGTATAATATGCTAGACCTCGTTTAATGTTAATATGTTCTTGTGATGGTGCACAACTACTGCAGATAAAGCAACCAGTCAGCTATTACTGGAAACGGACTGGGAATCTATCCTGCAGATTTGTGATCTCATTCGACAAGGAGACACACAGTTAGTATACTTAAACACTTTTCTAAATACACCCCTAACTAGTATCTACATTGTCTTAAAATAACTTTTTTTAATGTACTTGCTTAGGGCAAAATATGCAGTTGGTGCCATTAAGAAGAAGCTAAATGACAAGAATCCACATGTTGCCCTCTATGCATTTGAGGTAGGATACAATATGGATGGATATGGAAAACTCTGTGTGCTATATTACTTTGGTCTTTTGTTGCTCTATTGTTATGTCTGTCTTCTGTCAATTTGTCAGGTTCTCTTATTGTAGCAGATCATTACAGATATCTACCAGAATAAATATGTAGTTGTATTGGGCAGGTGAAATAAACATGGTATTATGCTACCATGCCCCCAAAAAACAAAAGCGGTAGAAATATTTGATGAGAGAAAACATATTCTTCTGCTACCTCACCTAAATAAATGAGGATTATTCTGCATGACAAAGTAGCTTGTCATATTGTGCTACCACACTAAAATAAAAGTAAGGAGGCATGATGCAAATTACACAGTTTGGATATACACATTAGCAGTATGCACACATTGTCCAGGTAGGACAATTTGATGATATAGGCTGAATGGTTATTCACATATTGTCCAGGTCTTGGAGTCAGTGGTAAAGAACTGTGGACAGACAGTCCATGATGAGGTGGCAAGCAAGCAGACCATGGAGGAACTTAAGGATCTGTTCAAGGTGACTCTTATTTGCGTTTCTCTAGAGCCATACTTTATTTCTGCAGTGTTTCCCATTATAGACTGTTTAGTCTAATATTTTTTTACCTTTTCCCCCACAACTAAATGTTGTTTTGACATTTATTGAATTCTGAGTTAATATTATGTGTACACTGTTATTGTTGTTTTGGGTGGTATTTAGAATAGGATGGCTATTTATACTGTAACTGCACATTGGCAGTTGGCATTTCCTTTTAATCAAGAATCATAAAAAGTGCAGAATACTATACATTTAGCATAGTAATAAAAAAAAAAAGTTATATCTGCAGTGCACACCTAACTTTAATATTATTTTTTTTATAAATGTAGACTGAATCATTAGCACCTTTCTCTCCCTGTCTCTGTGTGCGTGCGTGTGTGTGTAAGATAATCACTGCTTTTTTGACCAGCTACAATTGTGTCTTGGAGATATTTCATTGGGTACTCTGTAAATCATGTGACTCTTGACTCAACTCTGGTTTTGACTTCCTGTTGATGTCATTCCCTGGTGATGTTTTTGATAGTCTAAATCAAGGGAATTTCCACTTGTCTTTTTTGTATTGAAAGAGAATGAAGCAGCTGGTGTCTGGTACATTTAACTTAGATGAAAAATGTTTACTTAAAATGTGGATTTGTGGAATATTTGTGTTGTTTAGAACATTTAAGTTAAAATGGAGTGTGTGCACTTACCATATGGTGTTCCTTTGCTCCCAGAAGCAGACAGAGGCCAATGTCAAAAATAAGATCCTCTACCTCATCCAGGCCTGGTCCCATGCTTTCCGCAATGAACCCAAATACAAGGTTGTCCAAGACACCTACCAGATCCTGAAGATGGAGGGTATGTGCCTTATGGTTATTTATTCCCTCACAAATAATCTTATTGACTGAAGATATCAGTGTCTCACAAGATATAGTGGCCTAGTTACAGTTTTACATTTAGAATTGACTATTCAGAACAATATTTGACATTCCCTGAGTGGAAAATGTGTCTCACAAATGTCACCATATGTTGTGACATTACATACATCTTGCATATTAGTGTTAAATTAAACGTTGTTTTTATTTTTGGTACAGGTCATGTTTTTCCTGAGTTTAAGGAGAGCGATGCCATGTTTGCGGCTGAAAGAGTACGTCATATTTTCTCTTGTATCACTGCAGTCAGTTACATTTTAAGTAACTTGAACATAACACTATGTAACCCCTCTCTGCTGTTGTTTTTGCAGGCCCCAGACTGGGTCGACGCAGAGGAGTGCCACCGGTGCAGAGTTCAGTTTGGTGTCATGACAAGAAAGGTAGGCTGTCCTTTCTTGAAACTGGGCCACTCCCACACTGGGTGTTTGTTATTCATTAACCTGGCGGTGTACGTTATTTGCTGTTGGCTTGGCTCACTCATGCCTTTCACACTTTGCCTATGTAGCACCACTGCAGAGCCTGCGGTCAGATCTTCTGTGGAAAGTGCTCCTCTAAGTACTCCACCATTCCAAAGTTTGGAATTGAGAAGGAGGTGCGCGTGTGTGAGCCCTGCTTTGAGCTCTTGAACAAGTGAGTGAATTCAGAATGAAATGTGCTGAGCTAGCTTGAATTAAATGAGTTAAAATCTAGTGGATCCATTTGTTTTCCCGCTGTCTGTTCTCACGTTCTAGAAATGCAGTCATACACTTGACTCCTACTTTAAAATAAGTATGCCTAGATTTGTTTAAGCAAATTGCTTCCACAGCTTAGTCTGTTGGATTCGCCAAATGTATATGTAATAGGTAACTAGTCTGTGAATACAGAAAGACAAACTCGGAAGTAGTGATTCAATATGAATAAAACCAAACGCACATAAAACACAGCAGCATATACTGTAGACAGCTGCTTTTACTCTGTTGTGCTCTTTATTGTGTCATGTATATTATTATGACACCCTTGCTGATTCACCAGCTTGTCTGTCCTCCCTGTTCCCCCTATTCCTCACCAGCCACCCCTCCCTCTCTCCCCCGCCTAGGAAAGCCGAGGGGAAGGCCCCGACCGCCGGCCCAGCCGAGCTGCCTCCCGAGTACCTGACCAGCCCGCTGTCCCAGCAGTCTCAGGTAGTGGTCCAAGAAACAGTAAGTGGAGGTGTGGCCGCTCAGGTAGTGGTCTAGGGAACACTCAAGTCTGTCACCATTTGGGGGTGTGGGGGGATACAGTGGGAGGGTAATTACAATGTGTTTGATTAAAACTCACAATCACAAGCCTCATACTTTGCATAGATGTCCCTTCTAACTGCAGGTGCGGGGGGGCGGTCAGTGTGTGTGATGTTTATTACAATCCTAAAATTGCTTCTTGACAGCCAGACCAGCACTGTTGATTTATGCGGGACCGTTGTCACAGGAAAGCCCAAGAACCAAATAACTTGCAGCATGTGATTGTTTATTACAGAGCTTCCCTGTAGAGTGTTTTGTGTTGTGAATAATGCATGTAATAATTAAACTAGTTGTCTTATTATCTTGTAAAACTATTATAAATGATCCATCTTGGAAACAAAGGTACACTCCTCATTGTGCTGAAACTACCCTTTTAATGTAGAGCCAGCATTCCAACATGTTGCTTTGGTTTGGAACCCTTCCCCCTACTCTCACCGCACCGCCCCAAATATCCTGGCGAGAAAGTGGGGATTCAGAGGACACTATAAAGCAGTCGAGGAGTTTCCCTTTTTTAATTAGTTTGTCCTGTCATCGCTGAGCTCTGTATGTGTGGCTCATCCCTCCATTACCTTCCCCACCATCCCTGAGGCTTTTCCCCTCCTGTGGTGTCCACGCCATTTACCTACGCCCCCCCCACCTCATTCATTCTCTCTCTCTTTCTCTCTCTCCAGATGCCCCCCAAGAGGGATGAGGCAGCCTTGCAGGAGGAGGAGGAGCTCCAGCTGGCTATAGCCTTATCCCAGAGCGAGGCGGAGGAGAAGGAGAGGATGGTGCGGCTCGTCTATAATTATTTTTTTCCTCCCCTCTGGGGCCAGTGTGCTTATATGTGCTCTGACACCGACGGCTGCGTGTTTGCATGTGTGTGTTCACAGAAGCAGAAGAACTCGTACTCTGCGTATCCCAAAGCTGATCCCACCCCAGTGACCTCCTCCGCCCCCCCAGTCAACACCCTGTACTCCTCCCCAGTGGTGAGGCTTCTCCCTGGGGGTTTGACTGTGTTTTTAAAAGGCAATACTGCTGTGTAGCGATTAGAGCAGTGAAAGCAATGCACTCTGAACAAGTGTGTGAACCTTTTAGAATTAAGTGGATTTAAAAGAGAGGCTTTTGCCCTTGTATAATATCTGTGCAGATCTGAGTGCTTATAATGTATTTCTTGATCCTACTACTAACGAGAACGAAAACCTTTTTGTTTTAATCTACCGAATTCAGAACTCGTCCGCTCCGTCAGCTGAAGATGTGGATCCAGAGGTACATTGCTGCTTTACATGCTGCTTTACATGCTGTACTGTAATATAATGCAACTAGATAACGATAGCAACAATGTGAATGTGTTCCCAGCTCGCCCGCTACCTAAACAGAACATACTGGGAGAAGAAACAGGAAGAGGCTCGCAAGAGTCCCACCCCATCTGCCCCGGCTCCTGTCCCATTGGCTGAGACCCTGCCGCCAATCAGTCAGCCTGTGGAGAGCCACGCCCCTGTCCAGCCAGTCAGCATTGTGGAGGTGTGTTGAACACAGCCACCTATGCAGCATTTACATTAAAGCGCCTTTCATAACAGCGAAGGTCACTTTACAAATGCAACAACACACACCTACAGACCTACATAGTGACACAAGCTCCCACCCAATCAGGCAAATCTACTTGGATTCCTGTACAGTTCTGACTGATGTCCCAGAATGCTTTGCATGTGTGAAGCTGTGAGAGACTCCATAGTGATACGTAAGACATAGTTTATAGATTCAGGGGGCTGTGACACGGGCCCCCAAGCCTCTCTTCCATACAAACGTGCGCACGTAGCAGAGGTAGTGACATGCGTGCGCGCTCCCCTCCGGCAGCAGCCGTACCAGAACGGGGAGTCAGAGGAGAGCCGGGAGCAGTTCCTGAAAGCGCTGCAGAACGCCGTCACTACGTTCCTCAACCGCATGAAGAGCAACCACGTGCGCGGCCGCAGCATCACCAACGACAGCTCCGTGCTCTCCCTCTTCCAGACCATCAACAACATGCACCCTCAGCTGCTGGATGTCCTCAACCAGCTGGACGAGAGCAGATGTGAGTGCGTAATCGTGTTGGCTGCTGTCTGCAGGCCCTGTTTCACTGGTCTAGAACGTGTGTGTGTGTGTAATCATGTTTTCATTTTTCTGGAGTAGGGCTGCGCAATGTTTCGCATTTCAATCGAAACTGTAATATGGCCTTGTGTGATTATGTAACCGTGAAGGCCTGCGATTATTTAGAAATCTTCACGCACTGCGTATAGACGAGCTGAACGTATTATCTCAGTGTTTAAGGGCAAGACTCTACAAGACAAAGATGTCTGTCAATTCACAGGCTTCCCTGCCTTAAGACAGAACACAATGTTTTATAGGGCTAAAACGCCACAAGGGAAAATCAGCTTATTGCTGGCTCGTGCGTCTATTTTCATCTCGTAACGGCTCGGTTGTTAGGTTCGGCAGCCAAGCTTATAACGACTTGATTCTGGGTTTGTTACTTGTGAATATTCAGTAGCTGTCACAGCAGATTTTAGGCATGTTTCATATTTATGCATTTAATAATAGGGATGCACCGATAGATCGGATTTGGCCTATTTCCTCTCAAAATACGAAATCGGTGGTAGTCCGATTTTCATTTCTAATGGTCGATATGGCAAACCGATCTTTGTTGTCAATTAAGTCGCGGGTGGGTTTGAAAACATTGCTTTCTTTAAATTAATGTAACAAGGAGACCGTTTAACTTCCTTGACCGTCCTTGACCTATCTAAGATGGCGCACATGTCTAAATTTAATTGTAAAAAATAAACCTTTTACACTAACTAGATCCTGGAATATACATGAAATTCAACACATTCTCACAAGTTTGGTAATCCATGAATGAGTCATCTGAGACCAAGTCATGTGACAAACACAACACCCATGTTGCAGGTTCTAACTGAATCCGGCATTCGAGGACAATATGAGAGAGTAAATTAGTAAAATATAGTTTGTAGAGCTTATCAACATGTTCATATTTAAATATGATTAATATATGGAGTCCTCCCTACGTTTCTCAATATTGCTAACACTTTTTGGCACTTTGAATCTATACATACACAATATAGTTATATGTTTAAAATATTTTCGTACAATAATTTATGAAAGAAATGCGTCTTGTATTCATTAGTATTCATGATTTATGACAAAACTGTTCTGCACAAAACACATTGAGCACAAACATCTATTAGCCACGATTTTGCTGTATAGGAGCAGGACTTGCATGTGGAGTGAAAAGTAAGATCACAGTGAGTAAAAATGTGTGCTGCAGGACAAGCTGGCGCAGGTGTTGGCGTGTGTGTGTTGTGTTTAGTGTACTATGAGGGCTGCAGGACAAGCTCGCACAGGGGTTATGTTGTGTGTGTTGTGTCCAGTGTACTACGAGGGGCTGCAGGCCAAGCTAGCACAGATGTTAGCTTGTATTTGTTTGTGTGTTGTGTCCAGTGTACTACGAGGGGCTGCAGGACAAGCTAGCACAGGTGTTAGC
>JAODUH010093310.1:0-14194 GCA_027564835.1 Typhlichthys subterraneus | reverse complement strand
TTCCAATGTGGCTCGGGAAAGGGAGGTTTGGGGTCCCCTGCTGGAGCTGCTGCCCCCGCGACCCGACTCCGGATAAGGGGATGACGATGGATGGATGGATGGACAGTAATTTAGGCTTATCTCTGAAGCACGTCATTCTATATGTATTTATTAAATCCTATTTATTAGGAAACTACATTCGCCAAAGCAAAAGAAAGTGTGTGTCTGTGTCTGTGTGTGTGTGTGTGTGTGTGTGTGTGTGCGCTCACATTCACATGTGTGTGTCTGTAACAGCATTTTCCCTTTAGCATGTAGTATATACAGTATGTGCAGTTATTTATATGGGTGTCTGCACACATGTGTTTCTGTGCATGTGCACACCATGGTGTAGAGACCTTGTGTCTGTCACAAACTCTGGGATAGTTTCTGTTGGCCCCGCCGATCCCTGCCAGAATAACCACACACTTAATCTCTTGCTCTCCCTCTTTCCTTTATTCTCTTTGTCTCTACTTCTACACCCCACCTTTTCAAAGACAAAAGAAACTCTCCAAAATCTATTTATACAAGAATGTTGCTCTCAAGCTACCCACTCATGGCTGTAGACTTTGACAAGGCAAGGCCACAAAGTCAAATCGAGTCTATTCTTAAAAAGTCAATGACAGCCACCTTGTTTGCACTGATTAAAGTTAGTAGTGTAAAGGTTAAATTCTGAGTGGTTCAGGATTTGCAGGTTTACAGAATATTTAAAAAACACTGTGTTTGTACGAAACCATCAAGGAATAGAAAACATTTTGCCGTGTCAATTTCTTGCAAGCTAAATAAAAGATATAGAATAAGGAGTATTTAAAAACAATTATGATAATTATAAAAAATTTAAAAAACAATAAAATGCAATTGGAACAACGACTACAAGTTTGATTCCAAGGCCCAGCTAACAGTATAATTGCACTAACAGTTTTGGACTAGTATGGGTTTCTGTTCAAATAATCACATGGAAAATTTGGATTAGCTAAGCCTTTAAGGTATACTCAAGGCCATATGTTTTCAAGTGATAGGCTGGTGTTCCTACCAGAGTGGAAATGTAAGAAAGCATGTTCATTTGACGTGCCACAGCTGTAACAGATTCACAAAACAGACAAACACCTGTTAATATCTTTGGTGGAGCCAGCGGAGGCTTTTCATTGCGCAGAAATGGCAATAACTTTTACAGGACTCACTGCCTCACAAAAAGCATGACACATGTCAAGCTAACGGGAGTATCTGAAACAAGATGGGGTAGTAATTTCTTTATGGCTAGGAGAAACCATTACAATGTTGAGACACCTTCTGCTGCTTTTACACAAATCCATGTGCGTCTGGACCTGCTAATACAGATAGCATCAAGAATTTGAGTCTAAAATGAAAAACGATAGTCGTGCATATAAGTGGCTAGCTAACAATACTGACATGCAAGGATCATTGGAAAATAATATATGTTATGACAATGTATAAATCGGGGAATTGGTCAATTAAAATGTATATTAAAATTGGTTTTATTGTCATTAAATGGCCAATGTGAACATTGTAACCTGTGTCAGTGTCACAGCCATTTTTCTTTTTCCCGAGGACCTGGAACTGGACTCTGAAATGAACTGGCCATGATTTTGAAGCATTTTAACAAGAAAGACATGGATTTAAGACAGTTGAAGCTACAATGACCCATGAAAAGAACGTGACGATACTTCCTCCTGTTTTATCCTCTTGTCACTCACACACACACACGCGCACAAACACACACACACACACACAGGGAGTACATGACAACTCGGTATCAAGTCGCCCTTAAATTGTGCACTAATAGAGAAAGCAGCAAGTGTAAGAGGGAAAGGTGGAGCAGAGAGAGGGAGGGAAAAAGAAAACAAACAACAGCAATAGGAAGGGGAAAGGAGCAATTTAAAGTAAAAAATACTAATGTAATCGAGGCAGATTAGTAGGTTTGGGATAACATTCCTATGGCACATTGTGTTTTCTTTGCAAGCAATGGAAAATAGGAGGGACCCAGAGAGGGAAGGCCAGTTAGCCTTCCTTAGCACCCACTATGTTGTATTACATGGTAAAGGTACACTCAAAAATGTCCCCATGGTTGTAAACAGCATTACAAAGATGTTGTTGTTGTTGTTGGTTTGAACCTCAGAGACACCTGAGTGCTCACTGGCTTGCAGTATATACAGTAGCTCACGTCTTATTATGTGCACACTACATGGCTGTGTTTCAGAATTAAAGCTTGGGGATGAAGAGGAGGTTCTGGGGAGTTGCTTTAACCCATTTGTTGAGCGTACCTTTGACACTTTGCCCCCATATCACCCTGTTTATGCTTTAGCTAAGTTATACATTATGGCACCAGTAGGCCTAGACACAATAATGCATGTGCGTGGGACAGTTGTCAAAGTAGAGTTTAGGTCAATCACAAGGAATGGTTTACACAAATGTGACTTGTAATGCATGTAATTGTTCCTTGTCAATCAGACACAGAAGGGGTAACTGACAAATTGGTCAAAGGTAGTGCTTATTCGTGGACACGCATCGCAGAATGTTGTTTAGGTACCGAAACGTCCGTGCCTGTTCCAATCCAGTGCCTTAGAGGACGGTGATGTAGTCGGCCGAGAGAGCCGTCGTGAATGATGTTTCATATGTACGTGTGTGTGTGAGTGAGCTTTGCTTTTGCTCTTGCTAGCAATGATTGAATGGCATGCTAACAAGCAGTGTGTGAGGGGGGCACTCACACACACTCATGTTTACAATTTAGTATGCACCCTTATATACACGTATACACTATAGACACATACATATGCATAGACACAAATAGCCCACTCTACAGACTGACTGCTGTTTATTGAATCGTGTGTTAAATTACCCTCCAGTGCAGACCACAGTGGTTCACGAGTGATGAAACAGACTGTGGCTTGTGTGAAATGGGTCCAAACACACGTCACAAGTTCCCATCTGCAGACAGCCCTCCACGTACAGCTTGACCAGGCCACATCATGGAGCTTTTACCAAATCGATTCTACCTTTGCCTTGTCCAAAACCCATAGCAGTCCATCTGGCCAAAGTGGCGGGGGGGGGGGGATACATGGGACATTTTCTGCTCTATTGAAGTCCTCTGTGAACTCCAGGGGATCTGTATTTGTACAGCAGTCCAGGAGGCACCTGTGGTGAAGGGTTGTTTCCCGAATGCATGGAGTTTAGTCCATCATCCAAGTATATTGAATTTAACATGACCAAGTTCTGTAATTCTGCTTACTTTTCTTGACATCTGTGAAAATATAGTACTGAGTTGGATTGGTTGGATTCAAGCAGCAAATACCATTAACTTGTTTATAATGGTTGGATTACAGGCCCTTTAACATTAGGCTGAATATGCAGTCAAACATTGCCCACTTGTGGTCACCTCTCACTATGGCATTCTCACCTGATGAAACGTGGCCACTCTAAGATACCTTGTTCTGTTGGTCACCATTAGAACCTTTTTCTATTATAATCTAATACAATTGCATTTGTCATTCCACTGTGAATCCAAATAAACCTAGGCAGCATCACTTTTGAGAGAGGCCGCTGGGAAATTACCTTCGATAAATGTTTCACAATGTATACCTTTTTTTCAGTTTTTTTACGTCAGGGGCTCATTTCTTCTACGGCATAAATAAGTATGACGCAACCAGAATGGTGTGAAGCAGGAAAGTCACCAGTTGTCTGTGAATAATGAGCGGTCATGGTCTCGGCTGGCTTGGAGAGAATTACAGACAGATGTTGGAGAGAAAGCAGTGCCTGTGTGGTGTAATGTGGGTCAACCTCACATGGGGGTGTGGGGGGAGATATATCATGACATTGGGGGTCCTCTCAAAGCGTTCTGAGAACTTCTTGTAACGGTCACAAGATCACAGTTGTTTACTAAGGCCAGTAAAAATGGTGGGGAGCAGATCTCTAGAGATCGCGTTAAGCAAGTCGACATTGGAACTGATTTAAAAGTTTCTTGGATTTACTGATGTTGAATTCCTGGTCAGATTGTAAAATATTAGTTTGGCCTAAGGGGAAAGCCAGTATTAAACCAGTAACAGTTCCTGTTAAGAAACGTTCCAATGATAATGCAGCAGGTGTTTGTTCGGCTAATATTATCTGCTGTTGCATGTGTTGACACCTGCCCAGCAGATGTGGGTGGGGTGGAGTGTAAACAGATGGAATATTGATGATATATGATAAATAATACACCATAAAACATTTTAGTACTTCACCTGTTTTGCTTGAGGTGGGCTGCATTTTTAACAATATGCATATTTGACTAGTTTTGTTAAGTTGGAATATTTAACTTTACACTTTCTGAATATTGTAAGTACGATAAACGTATGTATCATTTTAATAATGAGAATATATCAATAAAAATAAATGTAATAATTATAATAATGTCATAATGTCTAATACAATAATTCCTATGTTGCTTTTCTCACCAATGTGGTACTGTATTTGACTAATTTTGGTACTTGTACTAATATAACACCTTCTTA
This sequence comes from Typhlichthys subterraneus, assembly GCA_027564835.1. NCBI lineage: Eukaryota > Metazoa > Chordata > Actinopteri > Percopsiformes > Amblyopsidae > Typhlichthys > Typhlichthys subterraneus. Next base: position 9,674 of record JAODUH010093310.1, on the reverse strand, counting down.
TAAAATCATGAAAATTTATATTTTCCTCTTTATATTGCATAATTTGATATTTGTAGCTACAGTACTGTGATTACTAGGTTGTTTATAGTAAGCAAAAATTCAAAGGAATGTGATTTTTTTTACCTTTTTCGACCACAAGAGGGTATTGTTTTTATTTAGATAATTGTCAAAGGCTTTTTTTCCCCAAAGAAATAAAATAAAATGCTTTGAATTTCTTTTAAATATTTTGTTACATTTCCAAAAATCCACTCTTACTCAACAGCTCATCCCTTAAAGTAAAGTATGATTATATCTGCCAATTCCAGTTATGATCAAAACAAGCTTTGAGCTTGCAGCTGGGGAAGAGTTGAAGAATCCACAACGGTCCCTGGTTCACCGGCAGGAAGTAATTGCCAGTTATTTCTTCTATGTACATTGTGAAAAAGTAGCCATTTTAGTTTAAATGTCTTTTGGAAAATGACCCAATGAAAATGTTGTTCATCGGGGTCATTGGAGGAGGCCTTTAATGTTTTGTTTGGCTTGGACAAGCACGTCAACAGAACTTCAACAGAACCGTAAGACTCTAAATACCTCAGGCTCAACCTCCACAGTTCGCCTGACCTGCAGGAGTTGGAAAGGTACTGCAGGAGGTGAAGCAGCTCCAGGCTTCTCGGTTTAACTGCTCTGTCTGCGTCCGTTTGACATCCATCACTCTCCGTCCCTGTGGGGATTGGTGAGTTCACAAAAAAGCCCTAGATTCTGGTTCACATGTAGCAATGCACAAAGATCTGCCGTATACTATTCTCTCTGGCATCATATAATCTTTCAGGGGGCTCCTAAAATCACCTGGCATGAGGAGCACAAAATACTTAGTAGATAATCTCCCACAATCTTCTACAGTTGCTTAGTTACATGCAGTTCATCGAATAACGTTCCAGGCATCTGCGCCCAAGAAAGTATTTGATCTGTCTAACAGTACAAATAGTTTCAAAACCAAGATGATTTGGTATCAATCAACCGTTTTCTACATTTCATATTCTCATACATATAGTTGCTGTTTTATTGCCAAATCTGATCAAAGTAATTATTCAACTGCGTGTAATTATTCATTGCAGATTTTATATTTTGTGGTTTAGTAAATGTATGTGAATAATAGATTCATCAAATGAATTAACTTTCTTTGTGTTCATTCACTATAATAGCTGTATTAATTTACTCTATCATTGTTGATACATTATAGCTCATTGTTATAGTGATATGAATAAAATAAATAACCAAATAGTTTCTGCAATCGATGCTATAACTATATTGATCAACATGTGACATAACATTTGTTTTTCAATGGTTTATGTCAGTAATGCTAAAATATGTACACAATACTAACTTAAAGTTGTGAGCAAGACAAGTTATGTAGTATGAGTATTCACTGCTTTCCCTGTGTCTATTAATTCATTAATTAAGTAATTACTACTAATTACTTAATTTATAATTATTGTAATTGTGTGTATTGAAAGGCGTATTAATTAAAATGTATTTTTTATTACATTAAAAATGTAGATAGAATTTAGGCATGCTTAAAAAAACTACTGTATTAATGTTAATTTACAATACTGTAAAGTTTAAACTATTTCATTGAAGCTGGTGTAGATATAGATTATTTTTGCTCAGGTAAACACATCACAATTGACTAAGTGTAATGCTTTTTGCCAGCCACAAAATAGAGTTTGCATTGCATGGTGACTTGGCTGACAAAATATGCGTGGAATATCTCACGATTCATTGCAAGAACAATGCATCCTCATTCAAAACTGACAGTTGAAACAGCTGGGTGAATGAGCACCTGTGACTCGCTGGTAAATCCTTGGATCTGCTGTACTGTATGATCCATCTTACCTCAACTGCTTTTTGTTCTGGACAGTCCATGCCAGCTCTGGGATAGGGTATCTATATAGACAATGTGGAGGCCAATTTAAGGTTTTGCAGGCTACAATTATCATAAATAGCAGTATCTATTTTTACCATAAGAACCTATCTACAAATCTACCAAATTTCCCTCAACATCCACTAGAGGACAGTCTTACAGTACATAAAAACAGTAAGCCTACACTCATCCATTATGTTGCCATGGTGGTGGGCATGCTGTAAAAAATACATGTGATCCATTCAGCCAAATAGCAGAATGTCAACCTCTCTATTCAGTTGGTATTTCAACCTTTGGAGACTATAGGCTACTATACGAGAGATTCAGTTGTGCCATCAGTGCAGAACAGAAGTTGATGGCTTCACAGGGTTCAGATGTTAGTTATACAGTACTTTGCATAAACATGTGTTCAGGCCTTTGCTATGCTGTAGTATAGCATTATGCTGTTAGGCCTCTGTTAGGCAGTTGACTGCATCTCATACCTTTGAATGGTTAAACTGAAACTGGAGCCAGCATTAGGCCTACAATTCTTATTGTGTGAAGATTCTCTACTAAGCAGATAACATAAAGTTTAAAATATAAATTCTACAAAGTGCTTACGCTGTAATTTAAGTGAATGAATGTACATTATATTTTGCTTTATTTGCATCAACACAAGATACAGTATCAAGTGAGTGTGACGTGTTTGAACAGCAGCGTGTTCAGTATCAGTAAAGCCTTTAAAACGTTATAATGAAATGTTCACACATCTGGTCAATTTGAATAACCACCAGTTCTCTGGGTAAACGTAATCGTCGGCTCGGCAATGTCTTGGCAGTTAGCATTGCGCCCAAGCGTAGGCTACACGTGTGTTCATATCATATGAACTGAGTTATTTGGTCGCTGGCTCTCATTTTGTGGTTGCCAAACATCTCTCAGAGAGAGCCCCAGAGGGAACCGCCAGTCAGGTTAGATGCATGAGCGCTCCACCCAGCCTTCATCATAGCATTATACAACACTCAGCAAGCCACGTCTGCTATAGCTCACATCAAAGTGGATGTGATGGCGACCATTTTAACACACCGTTGGGGGGGGGCGGGGGTTGAGAGGTTGATGGAGGGCAGAGGGGAGTTTGACTGCGGTAGGAGTTTGACCATGCAAAGAAGAACCTGGAGAGGAAAGAAATTCCTGCCTGTGAAGCGTGTCGATCCGCGAGACCACCGTTGAGAAGAGGGAGTATGGGCTACGGCCGAATTGAAAGAAGAGACACGATGTGATGCCAGTAGTTTACATCAGCAACACCTTACACAAGCACGTACACGCACACACACCTATTGAAAACCCATGCTGACACACATACACACACACACACACGCACACACGCACACGCACACACACGCACACACACACACACACACACACATTATGTACTGACGTAAGCAGGCTACAGTATCACACACACAAACACAAACGCCAAACGCACCCCTCCATTCTCGCACCTCCGCCCTGTCAGACTAACAATGGCTTTACCAAAGACAGTGAGGGAGAGCGAGCGAGAGAACGGCATGGCACGAAGGCTGGAGCAGCAGCGGGCGCCGGGACGCACTCGGACGGTTTGACTGAAAGGCTTCCGAGAATTCTCTGTCTTTGTTGTGCGGTTCCGCCAGCGCATACAGACAGCTGCTAATGGCTTTACCAGCGGCAGGTAGCCTGCACAAAGCTCCTGTGGCCACGAACCGGAGCTGGACAAACTTTACTGTTGACATCTGGAATTTCTTTCTTCCCCTTCCTTTTTATTTTCTTCTTCCTCTGGTTTTGTTTTGTTGTTTTTTTGATTGAGGACTGATTCACTCTGTGCAGGATCCATCATCGTAAAAGCGTCAGCCACCTAAATATAGACCTTTGTTTTCGTAGCCGGGTTCTGGCACTGTGGCATATTTTACCACACTGTACTGTAAATGTCCTTCTCTGTGATTGGCTCGACCCTGCCTTGACCCCTTATAGGGTTTCAGAAGTGTAAAAGTGTACGCAAAGCATAATGAGTCTTTATTGAAGACATTTGACATGGTGTTGTGACTGTCACTGAAATGTTGAAGCCGTATGTCTTTCTTATGGGGTTTCTTACCTGGGAATACTGAGTTGGACAGTGCAGTAATATGAAATGACACTGACCAAAGCCCTATAGAATAAGTTATCACGCACATTATTATTAAATAACAGCCAGTGTCACTAGCAATTAACAATACCCTTGCTTTTACAAGATGAATTTGCAGATTGTATTACAGTATATTTCTTCCAACATGTGATGATTATTTCTACTGGTTTGATTACATACAGTATATGATTCCATAGGCCTATATCTGTGCATATGCTGATGTAGAAAATGAGAGCATTTTACGGTTAAAATTGACCAGATTTTGACATCCAAATGGTTAATTAGGGTTGATGTTCACAACCTTTCAAACTCTCTTCCATAAAGAGTTGTGTAAGTCTAAAATAAAATATATGCTGTTGCACACCCTATTAACCAAGGCCATGGACCCTAAATAACCAATGTTAAAAGACAAAGACGACAATGAAATAAAGAATAAATGTATGATATTTCCTACAACCTTAATAACTATTGTTTGTAGGCAGTTATTAATTAATGAACTATAAGCTATAAGCCCTGAAACTAACTGTGTAACTTTAATGTCTATTTGAACAAAACATTTATATTTTGTGACCAACTAAATTTAAATATATTTAGCAAGGTAAATTACCTGGTGTGAATGTACAATTAGAATAAATAATTAAAAAATTAGCTTGTAAGCATTGTCTTCAATTAATAGAAAATAAATCAGTATTTTGTATTATATTTAACACATGGAAACATAAGAAACTGATTTACATTTAGATAATAAGAACTTTAAAATTTGGACAAATCTATTATGAATTATCGTTAACGTTTTTTCTGAAAAAGCAAAAACTCAATCAAAATTTATCCTTTGTGTAAAATATACAATGGATTTATACATTTGTAATAACAAAATGAATAATTAATAATTAAGTACACTTATAATACAAATAAATATAACATTCTAGCTGTAAAGGTAATAAAGTATTTTAATGTGCATTTCACTACTGTAATTTATTCAGATTCAGAAATCTACAACATTGTGGAAAGGTCAACATATTCCTAAAGTTCACTTCACTACAGCTCCGCTAATCGTGTGCTTGGTCGCATCGACAAGATACATTTTTTCCTATAAGTCTGCTGACATCCTTCTTTCACAGTGACTCACTGCCAGGGTATATTAGCTGGAAATAATTTTACTGTAATCTGCTCCATGTAACATTCAATTGCATCCAATTTAACTGAAATTGGAAACCTCTCAAGGAGGAGGACATTGTAGAACCTGTAACCCGTAAATATGAAAATGCAAAAGAAAGCAATAATATTGTGCCGTGACTCACTGCCAACCAGGCAAGTGAGATTTATGCTCGTTTTCACATCACACACACACAGAACAAACACACACGCACACGCACAAACACAAAAAATAAAAACACACACACACACACACACACACGCACACACGCAGAACACACACACACACACACACACACACACACACACCCACACACACACACAGACAAACATAAGACAGAGAAAATACACAGAAATTTGAAGAGAGAACAATTCCTTTGAATGAAACACCCCATATACCTTTCTTCGCAGGAATACAATGGTTGGTTTATACATGATGATGCCATTTACAATGTTTGTTTTAACCTTATACTTATTATTAATGCTTAATTGATTTTAAAGCTGACTTAAAGTTTAATAAGGATACACAGTATACTTCACTTTGCTGGTGTATTGAAACCTAACTGTCTTTCTATGTGAAGAACAGTGCAGTACAATAACCTATTAAACCACGCATGTTAGGTTTATACTGCCTTTACCTTGTCCAAGCCACTGGCATTTGAGCTGGATGATGGACACACACTGCAAAAATTCAGGATCTAATGCAAAGAGCAAACGTCTCTCATGGAGACAGAGTGCACTTATTTTCTTCCAGTGTACAGAAGCCCTGCCCGAATTACAAAACCTCAGCTATTTTAACAATGAGAATAACTGTAAATATGAAATCATTAAATCATTAATATAATTATAATACATTTGTTATATTTTTGTCCTTATCCTGTTATTTGTCCTGTGAGAGCCACTGTGGTGAGAAAGTGCATGCTTGCATGCATATGTGCTCTGGAATGTGTCCTCTTTGCGTGTGTCTGTGTCCTCCTTGTGCACGCGCACACGCACACACACACGCACACACGCACACACGCACACACGAACAGCGTGCTCCTCTTGGGTGTAAACACCACTGTTTGTTTGGTGTTCGGCCCAGCGAGTACGTTCCCTTTAGAGCTGTTTGTTAGCCAGCTATGATCTGGACTGCCCTCCCGGGAACGTGCTCAGGTGACCTCTTCAAAGAGTTCTGGCTCCCAGAGCAGGATGTCCAGCCCTGAGTTGCTTGGAAACAGGACGAGACCAGCCAGGAAGGAAGGTAATCCACGAACACAGAATGGCGCTGCCAACCGCATTGCACACATAGATATGCACGAATACACTCAACATCCCACGGGTCTTCGGGTCTTTCCCAAGACCCTTCAGATATGGTATGTGGTGTGATTTATCCTGTGTTGTGTCTTTTAAATGGCACATACATTTGATCAAACATGTCAAACATGTCTGAGTGTATAGCTCTGGTTTCCTGTGTGTGTGTGTGTGTGTGTGTGTGTGTGTGTGGATGTCCTGTATATGTCGCAGGGAGCAGCACCACTACAATGACGGCACATAGACCCGTGGCCAGACTCTTAGCCCTGACAGGAAATACAGCCTGAAATCTGAATACACTTCGTTATGCAGTGCAACACATGATGAATATGAGGCTATATGTGCTCTGACTGGATTGATGTATTGGTCTTAGGAGAAGACACAGGAGTTTCATCAGGCAAACTGTGAAATACTGTATGAAAACCCTTTGTGTTTCTTTACACAAAATGTATACAGTGCTATTGCAAGTCTGTTTGAACCCTAATTCTGAAAATGTTGTGAAAGTATGGAAGATGCTAATATAAACAAAAATATATATTCATCCTATGAATTGGAAACAACTATGCACAACAACATATTAATGTTCTTTTTTAATGAGCTCGTTTTAAATCTGATGATTGCAACACACTCCAAAAACGGTGTTTACCATGATATCATATTTCCTTTTGCTACTCTTCAGTGGACACTGACGACACCTGTTAATTTTAGCATGTCGAATCACCTCCCACTTTTATACAGTATTATTAAGGGGTTAATTGCACAGATATGTGGGTCTCTGTTGCTGAATTATATGCTTCATAATGCCACACCTTTTCAATTGGTGAGCTGTTAGCAGGCAGGTCAATCTAGCACCCACATTCTCTGTTTAGGCAGTCACGCACTTGCAGAATGTGATTATGTTTTGTCCGAATGCTGCAAGGATGTGAATTGAAAGAAGACATCTGGATGGCGCCTTTACAGCAAGCTGCTCTTCCCATCAAAGCAGATATATAATTTTAGTCTTTTGGACCTGATAACAGTTTGGATGGTCCATTTCCTCTTCACAGACTGTATATAAACTGTACTGTTAAACTTAGTACTACTATATACACTACAAAGCACACTTCCACTGTGCCAACACAACAAGGAAATATTGCAAATAGTTTAGGAAAAACAGCCGCTATGTTGCAGTGTAAAGAGGAAAGGTACTATTCAAGATTAGGTCCAAAATCTTGTCAGCCAGCCTGATCTCACGAGCTTCAGTTTAATTTCGCTGTGAGAATCAGTCTGGAAAGCCTAGGATTCATTTTTCATGTGTTCGAGTAGCAACTAAACTTGTGTGCCGACAGTGAAAATGACCAGATTGTTCATCCAATCAACTGACAACTTTTACCTGACATTGAGTACCTGACATTCACAGTTTCAATGTACAGTTCTCCAGATGGACTTGTGACAACAATTCCTCTGGCATGTCAGGTTAGATGCCCCAACACTTGAACAAAAATAAAAGTTATTTTATCAACTGTTCCAACTTTTTTAGAGCATGTTGCAGGCTCAAGTATATATAAAACAAGTATATATATATATATATATATATATATATATAGATTCACAAGGTGTAAGACATTAAATGTGTTGTAGTGTTTCCAATATAGTGCAGGTTGGATTGAATAAACATATCACTAATTTAGTTGAATTATTAGCTTTTCCATACTTCCCTAATTTTTTCTTCATTTAATTTAAATGTTTTATATTTTTATTGAATAATAATATAACACATATAGATTACAGCTAAAATACTAAAATGCACAAGGACTTTTGTAATGCTCAAACATCTTATATGTTAAATAAATGCATCTGGAAATTATGAACACCGATAATCATGTTTCAAATAACAAATGACAGATAATTTTGTAGCTACACACCCCGCCATATGGAAATTGATTATGTGTATAATGGTGTGGATCTAGCTCAGCTGTTTCAACTAAAAGCCACTAGAGAGCACTCTTCAATTGATTTTCCATGTTGTGTGGATTAAGTCCTAGTGTGGCACAGAGCTTGGAGGCTGGAAAAGCAAACTGAAATTAATACCCCGGCTAGCCTGGTGCTATTCATGATGTATTCTATTTGAGAAGTACTCTAAAAGTAGAGATTATTTGACTTTTATTTGACTTTTATTATTTAACATGATGGAGGCAAAATTATTTTACACAGTCCATTTGTAAAATATAAAGGAAAGGCATTTTCTTCAACATACATCCACAACCAAAACCTAGAGATATTTTCAATTTTTTTGTTTTACATTTCTGAGCTCATAACAAATAAATAAGAGACAATGCAAATTATTTACTGTTTCTTCAACTGAATTAGCTCAGTGTTGAAAAATAACACCATATTTCTATAGCCATAGGAAGCTATGATATAGCTTCACAATATCAAGAAGAATATCAGCCAACGCCTGATTCCAATTATTCTTGATTATTAACACCTGTATCCCTTGTGCACACAAACACATATACAGTATACGCACACACACACACACGCACACACACACGCACACACACATACATACATACACAGACATACTATACAGGCCTCACAGTCAATTAGGTTACTGGAGCTACCTACATATAGTTTGGAGGCATTCTCATGCATGGTGTTGAAACCAAAAATGGTTTCCATGACAGCTCTCCAGGTCGAATTTCAGAGATTGTCTATGAAAGAATTAGGAAATATATTCATATATATGAGCGAGCACATAGCTGGGCCAGCTTCTGCACACTTCCAATGCCAAAACTGACATCATACTGGAGCCATTGCCAATTAGCCAAAAGACTAGCACACAAGGTATCATAAATAACGTGCAAGATAATCTGTTCTATTTGAGATTCGGGCCTGGTTTGAACCCCTCTTATAACGTAAGGTCTGTCGGCCCTATAGCATGCTGTAATTTGGTTCTTGACAGTCGCAACAGGTGTTTGAAGGTAGCCATGCCTGCAGGCTGCTGTGGCTCTGTCAGTGTGACAGAGCAGATAACGATTTGTTGACACTGGTGATTACACAGTCATTAAGCTGCAGGAATATACTGTGTGCTTATTGTATGTAATGCTATATACCTATCTGTCTGCTATCTGCCTGTCTATAGTTTTCTATACAGACTCTAACTCTTAGTTTCCCATGCCCCCCCCCCCTTTCTCTCTCTCTCTCTCTCTC
>JAODUH010093299.1:0-14196 GCA_027564835.1 Typhlichthys subterraneus | reverse complement strand
TTAAAGGAAGTGTGGACCAGGGCCCTGTAACTTGTATTTCTAATCTACTATTAAAGATGATGTATTAATTTGGATACGTCTCCTAATTTATCCTCATCAAACGAACACGCAGGAACTGGGTGAGGAGACACCACCTATACCCCAACAAAAGGTAAAGTGATGCTGGAGAAAGATTGCTTCTTTCTCAAGATATTTAAACTCAAAATCCAAACAAATACACTTCTACCTTCAAGCTCTGCTAGTTCCCGGTAGTTTGGACACAACACTGGGATAATGGTGTGTGTTGTGTGGTGCGGTCTGCACAACTTTTCTTATGGTTCCATTACAGAGCCAAGGCTGTGTAGTAACACCAGCGTTCTTCTCAGCGCGCACACCAAACGGACAGACTAGGAATCGTCAGGAGATTTTTGATATATTTGACACAAGTATGGGAATAGAATCCCAATCTCACCTTTATTATAAAAACATCTCTCTTACACATGTTCTACTCTCAACACGCACATATTATCTTTCTGAATTAACGACATAGTTAAAGCATCATCTGAATAACCTTCTACTGTATGAGATGTTTAGATGCACCTTGTAATTTAATAAATTCACTGCTAAGAGTAACAGAAGATGGTAGTGTGTTAATGTATTCCATACACTGCAGGTATATACTGTACTATAGTTACTATGTACAGTATAATACAATATATTGTATACTGTAGGGACTACACAATATACACAATTTTTAGAACGTTCAGGCACCAACCAATAGTCTGTGAGGATATTGTGATATAATAAATCTATATTGTCTGCTAAACTGACTAATATTGAAACATATATCAGATACTGTGTAGTGATTTCTTTTTGCCAATCATTATACAGTAGATACCCCATTTCTCCATCTGCTACAGCAGCCAATAAGACCACATAACCAAATTAGCATGAGAGAGAGACTGATGTGGGGGATGCAATATGCTAGCAATGCAGCTTGTCTACGCCTCTGGCGGTCCTTAAGCCATTGGCTTGTAATTCCATTGACATGAAACAACATCATTACTGAGCTATGTTTTGTGTGTACTAAAACTTTAGTAAGATATTTATTATTTAAGAGCACCGTTTTGGCATTGTTATGGTTTAGAGTTTTTATTATTTTAATGTTTTGTTTTCTAAGCATAAAGATGCATTCTGACACTCATTTCGCATCCTGTCCACGTTTCACGGAAAACATGGGTCACCGGGGGTCAATTCCTCAGCAGCGCTCCACTCAAAGCAAAAGTGTTGATATCAAAAGGAGGCGTTCCATGTGGCACACAATGAGCAGGAAATAGGCAGGAGCGGCTTCCCCGCTCTATCTCCACCCTCCATCTCCTCCACTGTGGATTATATGGACGTGAGGAGCAGGCAGCAGGGAAAGAGAGGAGGAGGAAGCCAGAGCAAAATGATGTGAGGATAAGTGTGCGGAGCGAGGAGATAAGGACTCCCCCCTTGTGTTCTCCCCTCTTCCCTTTATAGGAGAGGTGTGAGACCATCAATCCTTTGATGGATGACTGGCCTTTTTACTGTGAGACCCTACAACTCACCCTGGGAACGAGCTGGAAGGAGAACCGGAGTGGTGTGTGTGTGTGTGCGCGTGCTAAAACCTTACAAGGCATGCACAGTATGGCTCAGTCTACCCACCATGTTTGTGTGTGCTTCTTGCAGATGTATGCCAACCGGAGTTCAGCTAGCTACAGTACTGTAGCTTTAGCATTATGCTGTTACAACAGCTATGTTTAGGTGTTGGGTGGTGTTGTGTAGTGTACTGTAGGACAGTATAGTTTAGTATAACTATAAGTAATACTATAAGTACTGTATATCTGGTCTAGAGACGGTGGTATTTCACTCTCTTTGTTATATAGGTGATGGACATTATATCACTGGCTGCCACTTAAATCTAGCTAAATCTGCTAATGGTAACTGTTGCACAGTGTGATTTTGCCAAGTAGGACGTGTTCCTGGATCAACATTACAATTACAGCCCTCTGACATCATCAGTGTATTAGAGCTCTTATATCATATTTACCCTTTAAGTTTAGTTTTAGTTTTTTATCTTTAACAATATCTTATTGGCAAGCTTACATGTTAGCAGAATATCTAGTTACCAAGCACATTAACCCATATACAGCCACATCTCTAGGTAGGTATTCATTTAAAGATTAAATATGAATGACTTGACTGATGATGTCCCTTCCTATAGGCCCACCATGTTAAATTAAGTGGAGGTTAATGCTCTATGGTTCCAGGTTATGTTGTGAATATTGCTGCTATAAATGACGGTTTAGCCTACTGTGTTTGACTGTACTTTGACCTGTACACAGGAGACTGTGTGCATCTGTGCATCAACTGCATGGAACCTAGTTTCTGTCATCTCCTGTCTGCTCCTACTGCTGTTATCTTAACGCTCCGGACTCAACTGCTGGTATCGAACACCTGCCAGAGTTTTGCAGGGTTTTGGAGGCACCACAAAATGTAACTGAGGCTCTATAAGTAAAACCCTGATAAACAGTGCTAAAAGAAAAAGCTATACGACTTGAACATGAATTAAGACTATAAATTCTAGATAGCTCCTTTAGCCCTTGCAGGACACAGCGAAAATACAGCGATCATGGAGATCTAAATAGCTTACTTTTTCTATCGACGCTTCTGCAGCCTGCAAGTTGAACCCTCCGTGAATGATGAAACTAAGTGATTGTACTGCTAAAAGGTTAAATTGGAACTACTCTGGTTTGCCATTGCCGTGAAAGTGTGTTTTGATGTTACCTGCGTGTAAACAGATCAGATCTGAAAAAATGAGCTGCCACTCACGGATTGTTATTCTCTGCTGACGAAATGTTTTGCGGTGTATTTTTTATAAAACAAACCACTTAATGTCATGTTAAAAGTTACATTACTGCGAATGTAATAGTATAATATTACCATAAATGTGTTATCTTGATGCGTTACAGCAAAAAGCTATATATTACTATAAAAGCGTTACTTTTTTGCAGTTATTTTCAACTGCTAACACACAAAATCATAATTTGTCACACAATTCGTGAAACCTGTCACACAACAAGCGGAAGCACACACCAATTCTGCAGCACTATAAGCTGAATCTGCACCTTTAGCCCAGTGTCAACATGTGCAGAACATAACACACAAGTCCCAACATGGAGCAACCTGATTGACATGGCCAAATACAACCAATCAAAATGCAACACACATTCATCGTGTCTAGCAAACACTTCTCACCTGTGTAAACACTAATTGCCACACAACAGAAAGATCGATTGATTGATTGATTGATTGATTGATTGATTGATTGCAGAATTAATCACCAGCCAATCACTGGGTCGTTAACGGCCCATAAATAGACTTCAAAGGCCACATTAGAGTGCGGGGGCCTGTACGGAAGTAAAAAAACTGTAATGCCTTACTCCAAACATGTAAAACTCAGTCGGAATGCTGGCTTGTCACTTTTTGCCCACATCACGATGCCAGCTCAACATCTTCACGTCTGTCAGCCATCGTGATGGACGATGGCATCATCTATCGGCGCAACCCTAGTGTGTAGTGTAATGTAGTGTTTGATGTGCGCGTTTGTGCGAGTCCTCAGAAATTACAGCAGTCTCTGAACAAAGAACAACAATGGCGGGAATTTTCAAGAGAAGTTACTAGAGCTAGTCCGTAATTATCATTATTAATAATAATAATAATAATAATAGTAATTAACATCTATACGCTCTCCATGCTGCTCCACATTTTGACATGTTGATTGTTGTATTCCGGTTTCGGCTCTGACCTGCCCCCTACTGGGTATATTGTAAATCCTCTAAGCACATGCAAGGTACGCAGGCAAGTATGAGAAGAATGCCTTTCGCGACACAGCCACGTCTGCACAAAAACAAGTTTCACGGTCTTTAGTGTTGCGTGTAGTGTAACGATGTTGTGTTTAGTGTCATGTAGTGTTCTGTAATAGTGTAGTGTTGGGTAGTGTGTTGTGTTGTCTAGTATAGTGTTGAGTAGTGTAGTTTTGTGTGTGTTGTGCTTGTGTAGTGTATCTTAATGTTGTGTTGTGTAGTGTTATGCTTGTGTAGTGTAGATTAGTGTTGTGTGTGTTGTGCTTGTGTAGTGCAGTGTAGATTAGTGTTGTGTGTGTTGTGCTTGTGTAGTGCAGAGTAGATTAGTGTTGTGTGTTGTGCTTGTGTAGTGCAGTGTAGATTAGTGTTGTGTGTGTTGTGCTTGTGTAGTGCAGTGTACAGTAGATTAGTGTTGTGTGTGTTGTGCTTGTGTAGTGCAGTGTAGATTAGTGTTTTGTGTGTTGTGCTTGTGTAGTGCAGTGTAGATTAGTGTTGTGTGTGTTGTGCTTGTGTAGTGCAGTGTAGATTAGTGTTGTGTGTGTTGTGCTTGTGTAGAGCAGTGTAGATTAGTGTTGTGTGTGTTGTTGACCACATTGCTGTCACAGACAAATCTGGTACTAATCGTCACAATATATATGCTCTGCATGCTGGCTTGAATTTCTGTCAGGCAGGCAGATGCAAACACACACACGTGCACACACACTCACACACACACTCACGAAAACGCATGTACACACAAAGAAACAGGGATGCACAAATACATATGTAGGAATATCATCCACTGCCAGTAACACACACACACCAGCAAGAGATCTGATTTGCCATATGTGGTGGGGCTTTTCATGCCAAGTAATACTGGGATCGACAAAAACAGCTGGCTTAGTGTCAAACAAGTCACCGAACATGCACACACATGCACACACACACACACAGACCTGCTGATATCGCCACAAGAACAGGTTGCTACCCCAGAGTTCATCCAAGTTATGTGTGTGTGTTTGGGTTGGTTTAGTGCATGTGTGTGTGTGTGTGTGTGTGAGTCGACTCACAATCTGCATCGATGAGAAAGAGGAAGCCAAGGAGGAGCAGGCCGGGACGGGCAGAGTGCATTGTGGGATACATGGACACCCGCATGCTGTAGCCACCTCACTGCCTCACTGACCAATAGGAAGAGAGAAACAGGCCCTCACAACCTGGGGTCAGAGAGAGGGAGAGACAGAGATTTATTACCACATGCACATACACAAATACAATATGAACGCCATTTCATAACTTCATAGAGTGTGTGTGTGCGTGTGTGCGTGTGCGTGTGTGTGTGCGCGCCATTGTGTGAGTTGTTCCCTCTCGAGGCAATTCACTCCAGCCGAACAGATGCCTCTGTGTTCGCGCTTCATTAGGACCAAACACACAGCCGGAGGAGTGTGTGTGTGTGTGTGAGTGTGTGTGTGTGTGTGTGTGTGCCGGGAGAAAGTGAGGCCTCAATAACAGCTGACAAACTCCAGCGCACAAAGAGCGCTCATCTATAAAACTGCGCTCGCTTAGATCGCACCCGGCGCCCTGAAAAGGAGGAAATCATACGCCGCCTGTCGAGGTACTCGAAAGCGAATCCTTTAAAAGCGCAACTCGCCGCTAAATGGCACAATCTGAGCTTGACAAAGATGGAATGGAATGAATGGGTTTAAAGTTGCTGTCGGGGCGTTGGGGAGAGTGAGATCCTAGGGTGTAGAGACGGATGGCGCTGCAATTAGCGGAGATGCAGCTAAGTTAGCCAAGTGTTCAATGTTGCTATGATTGCTCCAGTCAGCCCCCACCCCGCTAAATATACTTGTATTCACTGTTTAACAGGTTACCATGTTGCCTTAAAGCCCCTACCGCAAATATTTAAGATTCAATTATAATCATGAGCTAAGCATGGATATAAAAAACTAAAGTTTCATTTGAAGAACAAAAGCCTTGTTTATATACAGTAATGCAATTTTCTACTTCACTGAATCCTAAATAAATAAATAAGTCCACAGGGGTTTTAACTGTTCAGCTGAAACAAAATGCAGTGTTTATTCAGGGTGTCCAGGACACCCATGTGGAATTAAATAAAGAAGAAATCACATTTCAGACAAAGGACAAGGTACTGTAACCTCACCCTCTTAATCTAAACTAAATACTCGCTACCTCTCCACTCTCCAATTGGTTTACGTTCCGCACCTTGATGCCTCTCTCTCTCCACACTCCATTTCCAGTCTGACATTCCCTCTATTATGTGACATATGCGAGGGCCATTGGTGGGAGTGCCTGGCAGAGATAAGCACAGCGCACATATGTGGCATATGACCGCCGGTGTCCACATTATGGTGCAGATGACGGACAGCTGGGCATGGGTGGGGGTGGGGGGTGTTGAGACGTCTTGCTTTGGGTTTTTTGCCTGTATGTCTGTGAAAAAGCCTGTATACACTGTACGTGTGTGTGTGTGTGCAAGCACTGCCTGGGCGTACGACGAAGTGTCATGTGTGTGTGTGTGCACGTGCACCATGCGTCCGTGGGTGCACATGCTCCTTGGAGCTCATCTGGGATGGAGCATAACAAACAGTTGACAAACAGTCAGGTCCAAATGCATGCGTGTGCATGTGCGCTGTATACGTGCACGTCTTTCCTGAACGTGGACCGATGCAACAGAGGCAGCATGACATCCTAACCCCCTCCATCCATACTGTTGAAGGCCTAGTCCCACACAGATGCAACCATCTGAGTGAGACAAGGGGTTGTAAAGCTGCGAACAAACCGCTGGACACACACAGGGATTTATCACTTGGTTTGGCCCAAAACAATTGCTTTAGTGAGATAACCTAGAACTCCCCGGCACAAATTATTTCCTCCGCGCCGCCATGTATGTGCTGGTGTCTGCAGGGGATTGAGGAGAAGTGGCGGATTGAAACCAGTGTAGATGCTGTGGCTTTGGGATTGAGACTCAGAGGGCGTGTGTCTCAACCAACCCCCCCACCCTTCCCCTCGCAGTCCAACGCTACTGTGTTACACCGATACGCCTCTGTACAACCCCACGTACGCCAATCTCTACCCCTCTCTGCCCTACACCACACACCCACGTTTGGGCAGACATTTTCAGACACTGGTATCTATCGAGGAATGAGCCTTTAATTAATTCAGATGATAATGGCCGTGAGTAGCTCATTTAGAGGATGACTGCTAGAGTTAGCAAACGGTTGTGCTTCATTTACTAGTGGCAACAAACATTTGTGTTTTGAATCTTAGTGTGATACGAGAGCATTCAGAATAGTGCCTTTCCTTCACAAGACAACTCATTTAGTTGAGCCGCAGCGTACTTTTCCTGCGAAATGAGCATTTATAATGCATGGTGAACGCGTTAGTGTCATGGATCACTGTTAAAGCAGAGGTTCTATTTCAGCGTGCGCGCGCGTGTGTGTGTGTGTGTGGGGGGGGTTCACTAATATCACTCCCAGCCGACTCCAGTGTCACTGGAAAAGCCTGCATTATTTAGTATCTTACTACACAGCATGTCACATTAATTAAAGAGCTAAGATAACATAGAGAGAGAGAGAGAGAGAGAGAGAGAGAGAGTAGATAACGTTAACCACACACACACAAGCGTGAGACTGTGATTTTGGTGGCAGTGCACCGGCGGTACGACCAAACAGAAAGCCTCCCTTGGTGCCTGGGACTTTTGCTCCCGTGGATCACAGCTTATAGGCTGTGCGCCATTCACTTACATTATAGCCTCTATCACTCAGCTATCCACTGTCTGTCTGTGTGCCTGGGGCTTGTGTTACACTTATCTCTGGGATCGTTGCTGGCAGAACAAAGACTGAATGAATGACCACAATACTAGTTGAACATCTGGCTGGATAGTAAATGACTGGTTACCTAAACTGGTTAACTGGCTAGCTGACCGACTGGCCAGCTGACCAGCTTAATGATTTTGACTTTATTTAGACTTATGGCCTCTAGACTGGTGTTATCATCAAAATGCTATCCACTTTGTCAAGAGGTCATGTGAGAGGTACGGTCATGGCAAGAGGTCACAGTTACTAACTAGAGTTTCATTGTAAGTGTACTGTACGCACTATAGTTTTTCTTTCTGGCTGCCTAGGCAAGGTGGCTGAGCTGTTAAACGCTGAACAGAGAAAGATCACTAAAAAGAAGTGTAGCTGGAGGCAGCGTCTGCGCTGTAGTGAAAGAACACTTAGTGTCTTCATTTGATTTGATATTCCCAATGCTGAGCCACCAAATGCAATTGGACACGCTAATTAACTTATTTCATTTGCTTTTTTGAATCGGCAGCAGACCAGGAAAAACGGCAACAGCAGGATGTTTTGAATGCGCTGCGTCATAGCAACAGCCATACAATGGGCCTAAAAACAGAAAATGTTTTCGTAATATTGTAAACATATTGCCATTCGTACAATTCAATGAATATTACTGCAACCACAGGTTTGCTTAAGTACATTTATGTAGTTAATATAGATTATAGAGTACATGCCGTTTTGCACTCACTGGTACTGCAAACATCTCCACTCAAAATAAGCCACGCAAACATGGTAACATCTTATTTGTCAGTTCCCCTGTTCACGCACGCACACACACACGCGCGCGCGCACACACGCACACACACACGCACACTCACGCACACGCACACGCACAGACACACGCGCGCGCACACGCACACGCATACACACGAACACACACGCACACACACGAACACGCACACACAAACACACACACGCACACGCACACGCACACACAAACACACGCACAGACACAGACACCATAGGCACTGAGGAACCCCAGAGTGTGCTTAAAGGAAAATGTAGATTTTTATTGGCAAACAAGTTAGTAGCAAGTTCTGTGGGGACTTGGAGCAGAAAGAAATGTAATTGCTTCCTAAAATGAGAAGGCTTCATTTTCTTTTCAGCTTCAGGGACAGCCGCTGTAATGCGCATGCACGTGTGCCTGAGAGACCGAGTCATTAATGAGCGACGGGCTCAGAAAGCTAGTATGACGGAGTGATATGGGAATTATAAACAGCATGTGATTGTGCTTACAGGTGGAGCCAGCAATGGTAAGCTAATACACTTTCAATCAAATTCAGAGAATAGATTAGATATGAAGGGAGAGGTGTTTTTGTTCACGTTAAACAAGTTAAAAACAGTTTTACCAAGTTAAAATATCCACAATCTTTCTCCAGGATAGCTGACTCTACCTTTACAGTAAATATAAAGTACAGTTTCCCCTCTGAGATAGCATTTTGTGTTGAGAACAAAAGGCAATCTGAGTCAGCGTTTTAAAGGCCTCCGGTAAAAATACCAAAGCAACGCGGCAAACTCGGACCGACCGTCTCAGAAGTTCCGCCTACGCTGAACTCCCTGTGCCTTCTGAGCTAGCATTCTTCTTCCCGTCATTCTTAACTTTTATTTGCTCCCTCTATCTCTCATCACTCTCTACCTGGCCTACAGTAGCTCTACCCCTCTACCGCCTTGACGCTTGCTCTCCTCCATCTTTGCTTCACAACCACCATCTGCCGAGGCCCAGACAATGAACATCTTCCTGGGTGTTTGGGCGCATGAGGTTTTGGCCATGTCAACATTTCCCTTCTCTGTGGAAAAAATTATATGTAATAAAAGATAGTGAGTGAAACAGAGTGTCTGTCAGCATTTTTCTTTTCAAATGTTTTTTGCATTTTTTTTCTTCTGTCCCATACTAGAAGCATTCCAGAAACAGAAATATATTGTTGTGAAAAGTTAAGAAATTGTGTGTTGCAGCAGCTTTACAATTACACTTGACGGTGTACATGGTTGTACATGGGTTTGGGGTTCACTACGATATACGAAGGACATCTTAGGAAACATTGCAGAGGTTGGAAAGACAGATGAGGCCACCTTAAAGGCAACGTGTTTGAAGCTGTTTGTTGTAGCCGCAGCAGAGATGATGGATAACCTGTGTTTTTGTTATTGTTCGCATCAGAGGACAGCACATAGTTGCCCAGACGGCCCACGGACTTCTGACCCTTGAGGCTTGATGCAGACCATTTGATAGCATCGACTAAATTCACCACGCCAACACTCATCCTTACTGCCACATAGGGCTGGCCATAATACCATTTATTGAGCTTTGAAGCTTCAGTAGTAATCAATAGACAAAGCTTCAGTGGGGGGAAAGACATGTAACACATCTCACTTAACCTTTTAAAAGATCCAAGCTAGCAGTCAGGACTGTTTGTGTTTGTGGGCTTGTGCACACGACTCTACACTCTAAAATCTGAAGCAATTCTGAAAAATCATATCCACCGATAACAGTACGTAATCTCCACCACTCGATAATGATTAAAACCAATATTGTTACATTGGAAAAGGTCCAGACAATCCAATCCAGTCAAATATTTTGTCCAAAACACATTATTAGATGAATAAATTCTGTCTGCATTCATTTCATATAAGCCTGCAGACATAATCTTGCATATATTCCATATAGTCATACTGTAGTTTGCACGTTAGTAGGGCTTGGGATCTGTAGATCAGACTGTAGCGGGAAAATAGCCGCTACAGTCTGACTCAATTGAACAAACAGGAGCTCTCCACAGTATGCAACAGCCAATGGCAGTCTATGTTGAAAGCAGACCCCGCCTCTCTTCTTACAGACCAAGCCAGTTGAAATAGATTGTGTTGATTAGTGTGTAGGCTTAACCAATGCAATATCAGTATATATATTTTTTACAGAAGATTGAATACCTACACATCAATCGAATATCCGAATAGTCAAATATTCTGGTCCAGCCCTACATTAGACACAAGTTTGCTGCTGACGGTGCTGCAGCACCACTATCCTTTAACGGGCTGTAGCTGCAGTGCTTATATTTATTTTTATCCAGAGTACAGAGTAATGTGCTATTTATTGGTAACAGCAAATTAAAAAAAGGATAATATGGGCTAGAGTAAAACACATTTGTTTATCAAAGGGTTAAAATAGCTACAAATGTAATATTTTGATGCAACTTTCGATAAGACCTATTTTTTCTCTTCTGGGAATGACCCACTGCGGTACCAGCACAAATGCCCTGTTATTCTTTGGTAAAAGTTTGGTGTTCTGCCATCTGCAGTTTATAGTGATCAAGGTGCTTTTATGTTCTGGGATCTGTACAGTAGGTTATTTTTGTGTTAGGCTACAGTAATTATGTTATTTCAAAAAACAAATTTCACTCCGTTCATCAGAACTATGTTACGTACTCTAAGTGACTCGTGCTGAACATCGTATAGGCCACGCATGTCATAACTATCAGGAAAATGGGGTGCAGATTTTTGTTAACATAGCCGTTACTTTTGCCATGTTGATGCCAAATAATTTCTAATTTTGTCCTAAGTAGTCTAAACCATACTAATTGAACAAGACCTATAAATATACAGACACCTGTCAGCTTTGGTTAGAATTATGAAGAGTTATGTGTAGATGTTCATCTCGCTTGTCAGTCAAAGTATTTGTCCCGTCAAGACTGGTCTTGAAGCAGTTAGCCAAAGCTGTGTCCCAGACTAATTTATATTTCCTGACTGGCTTATTACTTGTGTATGGCTGGTGCGCTCCAGATCTTAATCTTTCCTTAAGCTTAAGTGAGCATGAACCTCATCATCCTCTGTCCAATATGCCAGTTGTGATGATAAAAGTTAACATCCCCAACAAAAAAGATCTGCGGTGGAAACTGGAAACAAGCGAGAGCGGCGGGCTAAGCAGACCACTGAGCGTGGCCAATGGAAGGAGTTAAGCCAGCTGTGACAGCCCCACACTGGGCCTCTGTTGGAGCATCTCTGGCAGCCAACCATGATATTGTGTGAGAGAGAGAGAGAGAGAGAGAGAGAGAGAGAGAGAGAGAGAGAGGTAGACAGAGAGGAGTCGTGTGAGGTTGAAGAGATTAGTGAGAGGTGGGCGGAATGAGAACGTGTAATTACCTATTTACCCAGCCTTTAGTGGAAACCTCATTGAAGGCTAATTGAGCGGTGCATTAGCAGGAGGCTCGTAAAACTGGCGGCAGAGATATGTGTGTGTGGCGGGAAGGTGGGGCGGGAAGGAGGAAATAAAAGGCCCAGAGGGAAATTGAGAGAGCACAGGCAGGAAGTGTGGAGAAAAAGAGAGAGCGGAAGGAGAAGGAAAATGGTTAAGCGTAAAAGTGATGAGCGTTGCGTGCAACTGAAGCACTGGGATTATGGTGTGTGTAAATGTGTGTTGCATTTCTCATGGTAGTGTAGAGCCTTAACCAGATATGCGGCCTCCACACCACTAGGGGCGGTATACCAGGGACGGTACTACCCCTCCCAACTGCTCCAGGTGTGGAGACTCCCCAGCTACAGCCAATTAAGTAAACAAGCAGGGTATAAAGAGAGGAGTCGAAGGAAGGTGGAGAAGGAAAAAAGGAAGAAGGGAGACAGAGAGACAGAGAGACAGAGAGACAGAGAGACAAAGAGACAAAGAGACAGAGAGACAGAGAGACAAAGAGACAGAGAGACAGAGAGACAAGAAAAGACGAAGGCAAAAGAAGACCATGGAGAGGGAGGAGCAACAGGATCGATATTGCAGCATATGTGCATCACCAATCTAACCTCTTTTCTGCCCCAGGACTCAGAGAGAACCAACACCTGGAGCAGCAAGCGGGAGGAACAAACCACCCAGCCACACCACCTTGTTTGTGCAATAAATTGAGGATGTAACCCCACCCAAAGCGTGCCCGCCTGTACTTCCCGTCTTTCATCTGTGCCACGTGGAGGAGTCACAGCAGCTACTGTAATGCTATGATATGAGGGCCTATGGTGGCGTACAGTAAAGAATGCTCAGAGCAAGTCAGAAGCATCCAACTCTGAAATGTGCTTTAGGACATGGATGGATGCTTACAGAAAACAAGGGACACATTTATGGCTGGATAAGTAATATGGATTACACGCTGCTCTGATGTGCCCAACATATACTATCTACACAAGGCTCGGAAACACACATAAAATGACTGTCCTGTAAATGGATATCTTTCATTTTTTATTTAAATTCTGTTTTTGTATTATGTATTTATGTGTCATTGTATCATGTAGCTACCAGCTTGTTTTATTTAACTCAAGTCTACGCCATAACAGGTCATAGAGCATTGAACATAACAGTGCCAGAGACTCACAACCCAATTAGCTGGCTGAAGCATACCAGCCATAACATTTATTTAGTATGTTCTTTATCAAATCAATGTTTAAATATAATATAATAATATAATAATAGTATAATATGGCTAAAATATACTATTTCTAATCGTTTTTACATTTGTTTAGATTTCTGGAAATGATCTGGTAGCGATGTGTGTGTTTGTGGCGACCCTCGGGGGGTAGGTACCTTCACTTTGTGAACCACTGTGATAGAGTGCCGTACACATGAAGGCACACCTGAGTGACCCCATGGACAGGTGGAAGAAAGCAGCAATTATTGAAAAGCGTCGCGTCCCTTGAGTCAAGTGAAATATAGATTTCCTTCCACACGAAAGCCCAGGCAGGCTAGCTCTTCAGTAGGGCGCATCTAGCCTCCCCTCAACTTACCTGCTATGCATATTGTATGAGCCTTGAAATCGATGTATGGGGGTAGGGGGGGTCTATTACACTGTGGTGGATTCCCGCCATTGTGCCGCAAAGAAAATACATCCATTGGATACAATTCAGTGGGGCAGTACTATCGTTTACCTTTGGCCCTTAGCATAAGACAGACACACACATACGCACGCACACACGTGCGTCAGAGAGTGAACATCTTGTGCTCTCTATCCCTGAGTCTCAGAGAGAGGAGACAAGCAAATGAACCACGCTTGTCTCCAGTTGTCGACCCCCGCTGAGTACCCCTGTGTACCCCGGCGAGCCACAGAAAAGACATCCTTGTTGTTGTGAGCAGGCATGGGACGATATGAAAAAAGAATCTCACGGTAATCCTGGCCAAAATAATTACGATAGACGATATTATCGTGATTATTTATTATATTGTTATTAGGGTTCGTGAAAAAAAAAAAATTTTTTTTTTGTTTGTTGCTTTTTGTTCTTTTATGGACAGGACAGTGTAGAGCAGGGGTCGGCAACCTTTTTGATATGAAGTGCCTTTTACAAATTTCTTGTTAATCGGTGTGCCATATAATATAAGGCCTGTTTAATTATGACATCACATCGAAATCGAATAAGGAATCTGTCATTTTATTCCAGCTATAGGCACCATGAATAGCAACATTTCATAAAAAAAATAAATGTTTTCTCCCATACTCAGGATATTATAATTATATAACTGTATAAAATGCCATCCATGA
>JAODUH010093288.1:1658-14198 GCA_027564835.1 Typhlichthys subterraneus | reverse complement strand
GAGAGATAAAGAGAGAGATATAAAGAGAGGCTGAGAGACAGAGGAAGATAAAGAGGGGCTGAGAGAGAGGGAGAGATAAAGAGAGAGATAAAGAGAGGCTGAGAGAGAGAGAGAGAGATAAAGAGAGAGATATAAAGAGAGGCTGAGAGACAGAGGAAGATAAAGAGAGGCTGAGAGAGAGAGGGAGAGATAAAGAGAGGCTGAGAGAGAGAGGGAGAGATAAAGAGGGGCTGAGAGAGAGAGGGAGAGATAAAGAGAGGCTGAGAGAGACAGGGAGAGATAAAGAGGGGCTGAGAGAGAGAGGGACATAGGGAAAGCGGAGGAAAAACAGCCGTCGTTCCTCGATGGAAGACGTCCCCCAGCCGCTTGTGGGCGCGCACGGAGCACGTTTCCCCTCCGCCCCGCGTCCGACCGGCCAGTGGCGGGAGCGAGACCTGCGTTACGCCCGCACGTGAAGGCTTGGACCGCGCCGGCTGCGCGTCGGGCCGGCGGCAGAGGCGGTGTCGGAGCGGCAGTTGGACTGAACCGCCACCGACCACACACGCACACACACACACACGGTGCACACAAAACACGGCGCACACAGACTTCAGGACCCTGGACAGATCCGGGCAGCCCGGCGTGGACGAGATTCAACGTCCAGGCTGTGACCTCCGTCACGTTTCGACCACCTGCCCGCAGCACAGGTGGATCTGGGGCGGGGGCGTCGAGTGGATCTATGGATCTGACCAGAACCCCTAAATAATCGGAAGGTAAAACAACCCGTTTCTCTCTATCTAGTCTGATATATCAAGCCGTGTGTCATACACAGCCAGCAGGCACGACATATGTTTTAATAAAAGTCAAGCATGTCTTCTGTAAATTGCTTATGTGTTATCTTGTCAATGTAAATCACTAAAGTCACTTGCCGGTGCCTGCAATTTCACGTAGGCCTAACTGGCATCCGATTGCGAAATCTTTCATTGTAGTGCAGTTATTATACGCTCTATATTATAATAAAAGATATAAGCAAATATAGGAGCTCGTTTAATTAACCTGCCTTATGTTAGTGTGTATGCGCGGAGGTGGAGGGCGTTGGTGGGGAGGGGGTGAGATTCAATGCTTCCATTTTGAAACGGCCATAAGATGGATGCCGGAGAACATACATTTTCAGTGCCTCTATACGGCCTCGTCTTGCTTCTAGTCTAGTGCCGACGGCCAGTGGCTACGTACAAAACCACAGCTGTAGACATACGACACGTGGACAACCTGCATGAGTGTAGCTCGTCTTTCTCTGGGTATTTCATTGGGCTGGTGATGAATGAAACAAAATACATCAACGGAAAACAGTTGTGAAATATCAGCCTCACTGTGAAGGAATGCCATTCACGGACATAGGTGGCCGTGATTCGTCATTCTGTGTTTGCCATAGCAGACGCTGCATGTTAATTGCGTTGTTGTTTTGGAGGGAAACGGTTTAGGTTTAGGTATCCTCAGTGATTGGAGTTGAGTGGTATTTGAAGTTATTGGATACACTTTATTAACAGGTCGTTTGTTTGGTTTTTCATGGTTATCTTGTCTTGCCCTTTACCTGTTACTGTAACACACATGACCAGGACAGCAACAGAATATTGCTCATGTAATTGTGCTTGCCTGTTTGCCATTTAGCTGATTTATGGTGTTTGTCTGAATAAACCATCCTTTTGATTTTGAGTTTGCTTTCAGATCCCCCTCTGTTTTGTTAGAAACCCCTCTGTTTCAGCTCTAGAATTAAGAAAAAGCCTTTGCACTTATTGAGCAAGTGTGCTCTTTAATTGACGTGACACTATTCATGGTGGGGACTTACAATATAAAGTATATATAGTAATATGAACCCAAATCAGGTTTTCAAACTAAGCAACATCTGTCTGTACAGAGCCTGTCTGTCTCTCAAACACATCTGTCTGTACAGAGCCTGCCTATATCTCAAACACATCTGTCTGTACAGAGCCTGTCTATATCTCAAACACATCTGTCTGTACAGAGCTTGTTTGTCTATATCTCAAACACATCTGTCTGTACAGAGCCTGTCTATATCTCAAACACATCTGTCTGTACAGAGCCTGTCTGTCTATATCTCAAACACGTCTGTCTCTTACAGTACCTTCCAGAAAGTATGACCCTCTAGAAAATGGGGCGATACATCTCATGGGGCTCAAGCTAATAGAATGAATGTGATAACATTAATTAGAGCCACAACAGCCTGGAAAGCCAGAGACTGTATCTGCTTCTGACTGTTAATACTATTCTTATGATTATGATGATGGTTAATATTATTATTATTATCATTATTATTATTATTCATCCATCTTCATCTGCTTATCCAGAATATTATTATTATTATTTTTTTATTATTATGATGATGATGATGATGATGATTATTAATAATAATATTATCAACATTATTATTATTATTATTATGATTATTATCTTTAATATTATTATTATTATTATTATTATGTTTAATATTATGATTAATAATAATAATATTATCAACATTATTTTTATTATTATTATTGTTATTATTATTATTATTCATCCATCTTCATCTGCTTATCCAGACTATTATTATTTTTTTTTTTTTAATTATTATTATGATGATGATGATGATGATTAATATTATGATTAATAATAATAATATTATCAACATTATTATTATTATTATTATGATTATTATTATGATTATTATTATTATTGTTATTATTATTATTATCAATAATATAATCAGTGTCCCTTGGCAGATTGACAGCTTGAGCACCAATAACGTTGTGTGTTCTGCTTTCTGTCCCGCCTCTTCCTCTCCATCAATCAGTGTGTCACCATGGGAACGGTGCTGTCCCTGTCGCCTAGCTACCGCAAGGCGTCGCTGCTGGAAGAGGGTGTGGCAGCGCAGAATGGCCGCATCTCCGCAGCGACCAAGGGCCTGAAGCGGCCCTCACTGGTGGGCGTGTTGTCATGGAAACGGCTGGTGGCGGCGTCGGCCAAGCGGCGTGGCTCCAAGAAGCTGGCGTCCGAATGCGGCGATGTAACCCTGCCCCCCGGCGACGCCGTAGCCACACCCCCCGGCGATGCCCTGGCGCTGAAGAAGTCCCAGTCCTGCGCCAACCTCTACTCCTCCTCCTCTGTTGCCACCGGTACCCAGGAGCCACACCCACCACTTCCCCTTCCCACCTCCAGAACCCTCGCCAACGTCTGCGGCCTTGACAAGAAGACGGGCTCCACCCCTCGCCGTGTAGTCGTGCAGGTACATGTTACATGTTACATATAATATATTACATATACATGTAAATATACATGTATATGTAAATATACATGTATATGTAGAAGAAGTCCTGTAGAGAAGGAGCGAAGAGAAGTAGGAGGGTTCCAGATTGTGGAGGGCCTTGTATGTGAGGAGGAGAGTCTTGAAGTTAACTTTACAGGAAGTCAATGTAGCTGAATCCCAATAGGAGTGATGTGATCCGTTGACTTTGTGTTTGTGAGGATCCTGGCAGAGTTCTGTACTAGCTGGAGTCTGTTGAGTTTGGTGGGGATGCCAGAGAGAAGAGAGTGGCAGTAATCCAGACGTGAGGTGACAGAGTGTGGATGAGGGCTTCAGTGTTTGAGTATGAGAGTGAAGGATGGAGACTAGATATGTTGTGGAGGTGGAAGAAGGATGCCCGGTAATGGTTTTGACAAGTTATCAAAAATGACACCAAGACTTCGTGGTTGACAGTGGGATGGGAATTCATCCACCTTACAGGTGAGGGTGTATATGGCAGAAGAAGGACATCACCTTACAGGTGGATGGATTATATATATTATATATATTTAAACTATATATATTATACTATATATTATACCTGTGTCTCTATACAGTCTATATCTGTGGTGCAGGTACTGTAGTACTATATACAGTAGATACATATTATATGAGTGTGTGTGTGTCCCAGGCCTCCACCAGTGAGTTGATGCGTAGTCTGGGGGAGTTCCTGTGCCGTCGCTGCTACAAGCTGAAGCGTCTGTCCCCAACCGACCCCGTGCTGTGGCTCCGTAGCGTGGACCGCTCTCTGCTGCTGCAGGTAGACCACCAGCCACTAGGGGAGATGTGGGCTCACATAACATCACATGACATGACATACATAAAGGCTGGGACACAGTGCTGGACCCACCTACTTGACAGGTCCAATGCTAAGCTAAACTGACATGGAGGACACCCAAATATGTGATGTGATCATATAAAGCAGTTCAGTGTCAATAGATGCTTCATATATAAATTAACGTGGAGACAGGAGAAAACCTGTCAGATCAGACTTCCATCGTCTTCATCTCTATTTATAGTCAGGTTTATTTATATCCCGCAGCCTGCTGTAAGGTATAGTTATAATTATAACCCCCTGTAGTACCTTCACGTACCCCTAGGGGTCCCCCAAATGGGGTCCCCCAAATGACTAGATATAGAATAACTAGATGACCGCTACATGACCCCTACATGACCCCCTCCCCCAGGGCTGGCAGGACCAAGGCTTCATCACCCCGGCCAACGTGGTCTTCCTCTACATGCTGTGTCGTGACGTGGTGTCGCCAGAGGTGGCGACGGAGAGCGAGCTGCAGGCCACGCTGCTCACCTGCCTGTACCTGGCCTACTCCTACATGGGCAACGAGATCTCCTACCCACTCAAGCCCTTCCTGGTGGAGGCGGACCGCGACGCCTTCTGGGACCGCTGCCTGGACGTGGTGCGGCGCATGAGCGCCACCATGCTGCAGATCAACACCGACCCACACTTCTTCACGCAGGTCTTCGCCGAGCTGAAGAACGAGAGCAGGAGGGAGGAGGAGAAGACCCGCATCCTCATTGGCCTGGACCGATAGGGTGCGGGGTTTGGATGGATGGATGGATGGATGGATGGATGAATGGGTGGATGGGTGGATGGATGGGTGGATGGATGGATGTATGTATGGATGGATGGATGGATGAGTGGATGGATGTATGGATGGGTGGATGGATGTATGGATGAGTGGATGGATGGGTGGATGGATGTATGGATGGGTGGATGGATGGGTGGATGAGTGGATGGATGTATGGATGGGTGGATGGATGGATGGATGGATGTATGGATGGATGTATGGATGAGTGGATGGATGTATGGATGGGTGGATGGATGGGTGGATGAGTGGATGGATGTATGGATGAGTGGATGGATGGGTGGATGGATGTATGGATGGATGTATGGATGGGTGGATGGATGGGTGGATGAGTGGATGGATGTATGGATGAGTGGATGGATGGGTGGATGGATGTATGGATGGATGTATGGATGAGTGGATGCATGTATGGATGGGTGGATTGATGGGTGGATGAGTGGATGGATGTATGGATGAGTGGATGGATGGGTGGATGGATGTATGGATGGATGCATGGATGAGTGGATGGATGTATGGATGGGTGGATGGATGGATGGATGGATGTATGGATGGATGTATGGATGGGTGGATGGATGGGTGGATGGATGGCAGAGTGTGGCTGGGTAACACTAATGTGATCAGGGTTTACACACTATCATCTAGTCCATGTCACCCCTGATGGAGTGGGTGGTGGTGGAAGGAAGGCCAGCCAGAGCGGGCCCCAACCAGGCACCTTCACACAGGGGACACAGTTTGTACCTTCTTCTCTCTCCTGTGGCTTCCAGCAGTCTGTCTGTCAGTCTGGCACCTTCACACAGGGGACACAGTTTGTACCTTCTTCTCTCTCCTGTGGCTTCCAGCAGTCTGTCTGTCAGTCTGTCTGTCTGTATGTCTGTCTGTCTGTCTGCCTGTCTGTCTGTCTGTCTGTCTGTCTGTCTGTCTGATGAACCACATGCATAATGAAGAGGAGGAGTGTGTGTGTGTGTGTGTGTGTGTGTGTGTGTGTGTGTGTGTGTTGATGTCATGTGACCCCTCCGGGCCAATGGCAGCAGCATGATGCTATGCCCCCCCCCCCAGCAGCTGAACGTCCTCTGCTCCATTACCGTAGCGACGCAGATGCCCCTGCATCGCCATGCATGTGTGCTGTAGCTTTCCCAGCATGCTTTGCTCCGCGACAGACTAGAGGACTGAAGATGTCTGCAGTGCTACTTAGCTAACGCTAGCGTTTAGCATAACGGACAGCAGCTAGCGGTGCTACTAAGCTAACGCTAGCGTTTAGCATAACTGACAGCAGCTAACGGTGCAACTAAGCTAACGCTAGCATTTAGCATAACGGACAGCAGCTAACGGTGCAACTAAGCTAACGCTAACATTTAGCATAACTGACAGCAGCTAGCGGTGCTACTAATATAACGCTAGAATTTAGCATAACTGACAGCAGCTAGCGGTGCTACTGAGCTAACACTAGCATTTAAAAGGCCAGTGTGTTGCTTCCTGGTGTTTGGGGGCGGTTTCCACTGTACATAGAGCCGGACTCGCAGAGTCCTCCCAGAACTCGTTTCTTATTGTGCACGGTTGTCAAATGTAAACCCAGACTTCCCTCTGATGCCTGAAACACTTTGTAGATGGTTGGACACATGCAGTGCATACTGTATATAGTATACATGTGTGTATACATGCTGTATTTATGTAGGTACCGCCTGAAACACATGCAGTACGTACTGTATATAGTATACATGTGTGTATACATGCTGTATGTATGTTATGGTACCACCTGGGAGTCCCGTACCCCTTCGTTTACCTGCATCTAATAAACTCTTCAACCTTGAGAAGAAATCCCGCCCACTGACAGGGGGCGGAGAACCTGTGCCATATTGTTATAAAGACTATTTTGTTTCTATAGAAACGTACAAAGCCAGCGCTGAGCCCCTCAGACCCGCTACGCTCCTCACGCGTAGCGGGTCTGTCTTCTTCCGTGCTGGCGCCACAGAAGAAGACAGGAACTAGACACGTGTCACCATGGTGACGTAAAAACACAGACTGTCTTTACAAACACATCTGGTTGGTTGGTTGGTGGGTCTTCCAGTGCGAGCCAATCAACGGAGACAAACAATCCTGACTATCCAACCTTCCCTGTTTTCACACGATATCGTGACGTGAGGACATTGGCCTTGACGTGCAGTATGAATCTCTGCCAGCAGGGGGGGGGGGGGGGTGTCTGCACTGCTGCTGTGCTGTGGATGCACTCTAGACAACATGCAGCCTATTCGATCGCCATGGTAACCGCTAGCTAGGTGAGATATGTCCGCCA
Source organism: Typhlichthys subterraneus (assembly GCA_027564835.1). Lineage (NCBI taxonomy): Eukaryota > Metazoa > Chordata > Actinopteri > Percopsiformes > Amblyopsidae > Typhlichthys > Typhlichthys subterraneus. The sequence goes on along the minus strand of JAODUH010093288.1, from coordinate 6,985 downwards.
TAAGCCACAGCTGGGCCCTGTTCGCTACCCCCGGAGAAGACAAGTAGCATTCACACGGGTGTAACTGAACTGTTGTGTGTCGATCAGGTCTCTACAGACGTATGGGTCTGCATCACAGCTCCCTCTGCTGGTCAAACACGGGTTATTGCAATTGCTACACGTGAGTGGCTCAAACTAATCTACGGTGATGTCACTTGTTGGTATTTATATGGCGAGTGACATCACCTACTGCAGTTTCTGCGTGCGGCCAGTAGGGAGCGCATATGAGTCCAGTGTTTGTTTACTTTTTTAAACAATTTGAAATGTTTGTTCCATATCTGTTGGTTCTCAACTGTTAACGTTGTTCAGATACTGTTAAACTGTAGCAACTGTTGAACAAGCAACTTGTCTTTTCTTTGCCAATGTTGGGTTACCAGAAGGACACACATGCACACACACACATGCACACACACAAGCACACACACACACACACACACAACAAAATACAGGTTTATTTATTTGTAGATAATGAGATCATTCCAACATTTTTGTTTTAAAAACATATTTTTCACTTATTCGGTTAGTTTTATTTACCATTAATTGATATTATTGTTCTCTCCAATGGCATTGAAGGCTGTTTATATATTTAAATATAATTACGCTAATATGTTACACTATTAAACAAAAATATGAACAACATTGCGGGGTCCTGCCTCAGATGGTTTGTGGTGACGTCACTCTTCTGAGCAGCCAATCAGGACAGCCGTAGGAATGACATGAGAAAATGAACAAGGAACCTCCAGAAGTGAACACACAACGGTTGCAGGACTCCCTGAAGGTCATTAACCACATAATACAGCTGTGAGGGGGTCAGGGGTCAACCGGCGTCATGAATACAATGTGCACATCAAGGAAGAAACATGCAGCTTCATATGAAACATTCACCAACATCTGAATGGAACCTCAATTGTTTTATAGTTATGAGTAAAAGAGACAATACCCCCCCTCTCCTTGGTAAACACCAGCTCTGGATCTGGGAAGATGTGACACCACCACAGGTAAATACATGTTAGCGCTGCTTTCAAATGCAGCCACAATGTTTGATCCTGCTCCATACCTCTGTTCAACCAAATCACGCTCTCTGTCCGTGTGTGTGTGTGTGCATGACACGCTGTACAGTGTGATCGCAGGAGGGCGATAAACAGACGCGTGCAGGTGGAGCTCCTAAATTTAAAAACGTTCATAATTACACATAAGACCACAAGACTAACGGAAAAGTGTGTATTTTTGTTGTTGTGGCCAACTATAATTCAAGTCTTTGCTGGTAACGGAACATGGAGACCAAAATGATTTATTCTTTAGTCAACTGCCTCGAGTGAGTCCCGGTCCTCGGCCATGTGGGGGCGCTGTCCATGGTGCTGAAATCCTTGGGCGCTGGAAAGTGTGGTTAATGTGGTTTATAGATCAACTGTACATTATATAAACACACGGGTATTCTTCTTCTGCTGCAACAAACAAATGTGTAGACCAAAATTTGAAAATTTCCGTGTTTTCTAACGGGATTATGCTCCCACATATAGTTATTCATCATATGCGTGTACCGGTTTATAAACATGACACACGTCACACACCCATTTCAAAACATATGGGGTAAGCTACTAAAATGGCGAAATGCTGTGTAAAATAGGCTATGTAGGAGACACTAAATCAAATCTCAGCCCATTAACACGGAGTCAACCACACTAGTGTGTAAAACATAGGCCGTCCTACACAAGACTACAGTAGGCTATGGTCTAGTGACAGTCTAATCATTTACAATATCCATGCGCCATTCATTCACCCATCCCTCCGACCGTCAGGACATAGGCCTACAATAACCTATCTATTCATATTGTAGCGTCCGAGGTGTATGTCTTGAATACTCTCGTGTTTCACAGACAAAAACTCATGGAACCTTTTCTTATTTGGAGTCAGACAACAACCTCCGTTTATTCTTCACACAACCTCACCCGCCAGAACCCCCCGTCGCTTCCAACCACGTCATCAACAGGCCACACTGGCTTTGGCAACAACATTGTATCATTAAACTCTACAATATGAAGCGCGCAGGCCACGTGAGCGCTCAACCTGGCGAGAGATGACGGCGGCACCGGGAGGGGAGGGTCGACTTTATAGGCGCGCTTCCTCCCCAGCCAGCCAATCAGGGCGCAGTGCGCAGGCTGGCCGTGTAAACCCCCGTATAGGATCCGTGTGTTCCGCTGCTGCCGTGGATGTATTGCGACCCGACGACGCTGCCGTGAGCTCACACACCGCGAAGATGGCGGCCCGGGTAAGAAAGATGCTTTTGTTTCAGCTTTTTACCCAACTTCGAGCTATGTGCGCGCTAATCATTAAAGGAGACAGCAAGCGCCCGACTGGGATTTGCAGGCCGACTCGCCCCCCCTACCCCCAACCCCCCAGGTGAAATCCTGCCGCAGCGGGAGCGCCTGAATGTCACCGCGCCAGGACCGCAGTAACTCGTAACTGCGGCGCTATCTTGATTGTATAGTAATTGTAGCGGACCGAACCCCCCCACCCCCAATCTTCGTCCGCCCGGGGGTCTTCAGGGTGCTGGAGTATCCTGGGCGCCGCGTGTCCTTGAGGCGCGCGGATGGTTAAACAGTCGTCGAAAGCTCCAATATATAGACTGATTGACTGACTGAATTGATTTAACGGTTTAGTGCGTGTGTGTGCGTGCGTGTGCGTGTGCGTGTGTGTGTGCGTGTGTGTGTGTGTGTGTGTGTGTCGTTTATACACGAGGGCAGCATAGCCGTGCGTGCTCGTTAAGCCTGCACGGCTTTACTAATGCAGTAGCTCTGCATGTGGGTATATATCCTAGGCAGCACTGACCCAGTGTGTCACCTGATGCTACAGATGCTGCAGCTGCAGGTACCATGACAACCGTGACTGTCCAGCTTTCAGCAACACAGTGAAATAGGAGAACAAATCATCGTTTACATTGTTTACATACTGGAGACTGTCTATATATCCATTCTATTTAAATGCAGGAGTATTGACATCACAAATTCTATTATGCTATTATTTGCGGGGAAGCTTCACCAATGGTAGAAAGCAGTACTTGTATGTAGGTTTACTGCCATTGGTTTCATTGTGCCACACCATTTATGTGGACTGCTGACGTTCAGAACAGAGTACTGTACCATCCTTGTAGAACTGCTGGTGGAAGCAACACCAGAAGAAGCTGAAAAGCACTTTGTTCCTGTCCCCAGTGCGCATGTCGCTGGCTCAAACAAATGCTTCACCACTCTGTTTTATGTGAGGATATCTTCTGTCCTTCTGTGAGTTCATGTTGGAGGAGCTTCCTTCTGTGCTCTGTGGGATTTATACATTCATTTGAAAGGTTTCATGCGGTACCTCCATGTATATTTGTTCAAGCACGTTTTTGGGCACCTCTTTGGGGTCCCTCAGAAGGGGGTCTTCAGCAGGGGTCTCCCAGCAGACATCCTTATCTGCAAGTGAGGTTACATGCATGTTTGATCAAAATGCTCTGGGCTGCTCGTCTACACGCAGACGTTATAGCCTTGGTTAGCAATGCCATTAAATCAATGCAGCCTCGTGTAGAGATAACATGGGAACACACACAGGCATATATATCATGCTGCAGCATCCTGTTTATATGGAATATTGACCATCATAAGGACACTAATAATAATAATAATAATAATAATAATTACAATGCTCTGACCATTCTAACACCAGATCTCAGTGATATTGCATCTCCTTTAGTTTAATTGCTGTGTGTTTTGTGCTTTCTTGGCAGCAATGTATGCTGCCACATTAAAATGGAAACACACACATACACACAGAACAGGTTTGCACTGATGAGCAAAGCAGAGTGCATGTGTGTACACACAAGCGTGTGCATCCCTAAGGACCATTATCAGGGATGTACAGGGTCACATGGGGGAGGCAGCATACTGTCAGCCTCCTCCCACCGGCCCCAACAGGATGTGGAGCCCCTGGAGCCCTTAGCATAGCCTGTAGCCTTTAACTTGGCCCTTAGCATAGCCCTCTAGCCTTTAGCTTGGCCCTTAGCATAGCCCTTTAGCCTTTAACTTGGCCCTTAGCATAGCCCTTTAGCTCTTAGCTTATCCCTTAGCATAGCCCTTTAGCCTTTAGCTTATTCCTTTGCATAGCCATTTAACCATTAGCATATCCCTTAGTATATCTCTTTACCCCTTAGCATATCCCTCTAGCTCTTAGCTTAGCCCTTAGCAAAGCAGTTGCATGGCACTTGCACGGCATTAGCTGTTTTGCTCTTAACATAGCCTTTTAACCTTTAGCAAAGCCTTTAATTTATCCCTTAGCATAGCCCTCAGCGTAGTACTTTATCCATTTGCTTACCCTTTAGCATAGCCTTTAGTTTATCGCTTTAGCCCTTAGCATAGCCCTTTAACTCTTAGCTGATCCCTTAGCATAGGCCTTTATCTCTTAGCTTAGCCCTTAGCATAGGCCTTTATCTCTTAGCTTAGCCCTTAGCAAAGCCCTTTAACCCTTAGAATATCCCTTGGCATATCCATTCACCCCTTAGCATAGCCCTTAGCCTAGCCATTTTAGCATAGTTCTTAGCATAGCCCTTTAGCCCTTAACAAAATCCACCAGAAATTAGCGTTTAAGTGCTTTATTATATTTAGGCACAAATGTCTCTTTTGGTAGTTAAGGTTAAAGCCCCCTAGCCTAGCCCTGTAGCCCTCAGCATAGTGCCTGCTTAATCTCTTACAGTATGGCTACCAGGTCCATGTTTTGTAACATGGTCACCTATAACCATGTCACAGAAAATTACCTTGATTTATGCCCAGGTTCTGCGCGGGCATCTCCATGTTGGTGATGCCTCTTTCTTCCTATTGGCTGACCTAGGCATGTGACCTCTGTGACCTCTGTTGGCTGATGTTATGGCACCCATTCTGGTGCTATGCTCCTCAGCTAGACAGTAGGGGGCAGTATAGTATACTGCTCTGGGCTTAGACGTACCCCTGCTCTTTGTAATGTAGTACCGTACTCTTTGTAGGTCACTGTGGGTCAAAGTGTCTGCTGCTAGCATATAGCCCCCCCACCCACATACACTCACACAGACACACACACATGCAGGCTAACTAGCTAAACTAAGCTAGTGACCAGTAGAGAGAACAGTGAGGATGTCTGCAGGCTAACTAGCTAAGTTAAGCTAGTGACCAGTAGAGAGAACAGTGAGGATGTCTGCAGGCTAACTATCTAAGCTAAGCTAATGACCAGTAGAGAGACCATTGAGGATGTCTGCAGGCTAACTAGCTAAGATAAGCTAGTGACCA